>BMAO01015030.1:0-170000 GCA_019973975.1 Trichonephila clavata
AAAACTAAATAGCTTCTTTCAGTTACCCACAAGATTACCTTTGAAAGACTAAAGCTAGATTCTATATTTTTATATAAAATTAAAGCTTAAGACTGCCTTTATTCTGTATACCACCAACTTTAAATTTAAATTGTATTTTAGGATTTTTTTAAATTAAAAAAATTTTTAAAAATTTAAAATCACTATTTTTTTAGTATTTATAACATTACAAAATAAATTCTACTGATCCCATCCCACAAATTGAGGCATACAGAATGCAGATCTACAAATACGTTACACATATAAAATATCGTAACTCTGCAACCGATACTTTTTTAAATCTTGTAGAAAAGGGGGAAATTTAGAAACTCAGAAAATTAAGTTTAAAGATTAAATTTTAATTGTTTTGCATTTTAAAATAAATCTTTTTGCACTTAAAATGTATAAATTTCATATATTGAGGCTTCATTTTCCATAAAGTGTTCCTGCATATTTTTTTCTCATGCTCAGTGTCTTAGGAGCCTTTTATGTGAGAGATATAGACAATTTCCACTAGC
Organism: Trichonephila clavata; assembly: GCA_019973975.1. Taxonomy (NCBI): domain Eukaryota; kingdom Metazoa; phylum Arthropoda; class Arachnida; order Araneae; family Nephilidae; genus Trichonephila; species Trichonephila clavata. Next base: position 537 of record BMAO01015030.1, read on the forward strand.
GTTATTCATGATTGAAAATCAGAAATAACAGAAATATTTATTTTAAAACCTGGAATTTTCTCAATATCTAGCGATTAGCTAGTCCATCATCAAGTATCAATGACCCTTTAAACAAATATCAATTGTTGTTTTGTAAGATGCTGATATTTTTTATCACTAATTATAAACTGTAAAATTGAGTTCTTAACCTCATCACTTCATCGGGATTTAAAAGTACGAGATGAGTCAACAACAGACCTCATGTTGCTTCTAATTGTGAGATACTGATGAAACAAATAACAAATCCAAAAATTCCAAACAGAACCTTGCGAAAGATCTAATTTTGCATTTTTCTAAAGGTCAAGTATTTTTTTATCTTTAAACTTTTTAGTGCTGAGAGCGTAATTATTGTCAGATTTCTACGAGGTTTGCTTTTGAATGTCCTTAATAATCTATATCAATTTCTTGAAATGTTTTTGAAAATTTTATTTTCAGAAGGGTCAAAGGTACTATGCTCTTAACATTTATACTTCCCTTCCCTCGGGTACGGAAAAATATTCTTTCCTACGGCTAGCATCGCAATGATCGCTTTTTTCCCTTACAGTGGCAATGAACGTCTTAAATACCATCGTTCATTTACAATAAAGATACATGTATTGTTTACACCTTGATCAAATATTTTGCTTAAGTATACACAGTGGCAATGATTGTGAAAATCTGATTTTCCTTAATCTGGCATAGGTATTCCATAAATATAATCTCTTTTAAACTCATGTCCATAAATTAAGGATAATTCAGAATCACACAGAAATTATACTCTAAAATAAAAATTTCACCTGTAGAATTATCACACACATCTTGAAGAAGAATATTCGAATTACAGGAAGCCACAGATAGCGTGGATAGTACGTCACAATGAGGAGAGTGTAAGAGAGGGGTATATAAGGAAATAGTGGCAAAGAAGTAAAATTGTTCACAAGCGCTTTAAAAGTCTTTCAGTGCAATAATCGCATAGTTATGGCACAAAGGAAGCATTTGGATGATTTTTTACGTGGTAGAATTATAGGACGACTGGAACGCGGACGTACCCAGCTGGAAGTAGCCCAGGAACTTGGAATCGCCCAGAGTGTCATCTCCAGGCTTTGGCAACGATTCCAAGATGATGTAATGTGAGTAGATGTTACAGCACAGGTCGCCCCGAGTTACAACGCCTAATGAGGACCAGTATTTGGCAGTTACTGCCAAAAGAAACAGACGCAGCACAGGCATCAGACCTGTCTCGTCAGCTCTCTTCAGCTACCGGTACGACAGTTTCAAGGCAGACCGTGTACAGACGCTTATGGCACATTGATCTATATGCTCGTAGGCATTCAGATGTGTTTCCCTTACCGCAACTCACTGTCTCCTGCGATTAACCTGGAGTAGAGAGCATGCATTGTGGACACCGCAACAGTGGTCTGTGTGATGTTTTCCGATGAGTCCAGGTTTAGTTTGCAGCCTGATTCTCGCCGAATTTCATATGGAGAGCGCCAGGGACTCGTTACCACCAAGAGAACACCATTAAACGATACCGTTACGGTGGTGCAGGATGGCTCGTTTGGAGAGGAATTGTTCTTGGTTCCAGAACTGACCTGCATGTTCAGAGTGTAACGATGAGAGGCCACATCTATCGGGATGTCATTCTGGAACAACATGTACGTTTGTTTCCGGGCGCCATGTGTACTGAATTTCTGTTTATGGATGACAACGCCCGTCCTCACCATGCAAACATTGTAGACGAATGCCTTCAATCGGAGGATATCACCCGTATGGATTGGCCAGCATACTCACCGGACTTGAATCCAATAGAGCATGTGTGGGATGTGCTTGGCCGATGAATTGCAGCCCGTCCACCCCCTCCCACCTGTCTACCGGAACTTAGGAGGGCATTACTTGGTGAATGGTGTAATATTCCCCAAGATCAGATTGATAATTTGATACTCAGCATGCGTAGGCGTTGTAAGGCCTGTATTGCATCGTCCGGGAGACATACTCCGTATTAACCATCATACTAACCATGTTATACTGTTTTTTGTAAATAGGTCCTTATTTTGAAATTTGCTCCAAGGAGTAAAAATCGCAATTTTTATTAATTATGTCAAACATATAGCATCTTTTTTTGCTCTTTACCTTTTGTTTAATAAATAGACTTTACAAATGTCAAATTTGTTTTGCTTCTGTCTCTTTCTTTGCCTGAACTTCATTATCCTTATTTTATGGACATGAGTGCTACATCTGAAGTCTTAGTAGAGGCAGTCATCCCAAAATATCTCGGTGGTCCACCGGTCGATCGTCATTGACTTAATATCCATCCTAACTTTATGGTGACTAGTTAACAAATATTTAGTCATCATCAATCTAAAATAAACCTTTGTTAAACTATAGTTTATAAAAAGGTAAATAAATAATGCATAAGGAAAAAAAGTAAGTAATGTATAAAATAAGTAATGTATTTTACTGCCATGTTATAAATCCTGATAATTTTGTTAAAATATTCATTCCTAAAATAAAGTTGGAATACTAGAAAAGAGAAAGATGTCTTAGCATTTAAAAGTATAATTACAATACTGAGGAAACCGCATGTATTAGAATCATCAAGATAAAACGGAAACAGAAGACCGAAGAAAAGAAAAAGGAAGTACGGTTGAAAATATATACATATATTCCAGAGAAAATATTCATACGACTTCCCGTAATTCTCCCTTATTAGTCTTAAAAATATTCGAACTTCCGATTTTCAAAGATTGATTTTTCCGAACTATTTTTACATTAATATTAAGCTTGCAAGAATGAATATCGACTTTACCATTCACATGCGACCTTTGGCAATTACTTGAAGTACACTTAAGAATTAATTCCACTTCACTTCCTTCCAGTATGTTATTTTTAACTCTGCTTGTTTCGAATTTGTACTTTTGACAATGCGCTTTGTGTTTATCGACTGCAGGCGTGGCTCACAATCACAATGACAAATGAAATTACAAATACCGGTCCCAGAAAATTAATGCACGTGGGGCGAAATGGATGAAACATTTTTGCTGCTTTAAAATTTTTTTTATAATATTAAGTGCCAAGTTAAATGTATTACATTACAGAATTTTTCAGATAGATATCTTTTTAATTTCCAAATCATAAGAATTGTGTTAATATGTATATATTAATTTTGTAATGTACAATGCTAAGAAAATCCCTGAAATCAACTAAAAAGTGACCAACATACCATGCTTTATAGATATCTTGAATAGGAATTACTTTTAAAAAAATGGCTGTGTGGAATACCCGTTCGTTAAACTAGTCAATTTTCAACCTGTTCGAGTCAATAAGTGAAGCCACAACTTAAATCTAATTTTAGAGATAATACTTTTTTGCTATGTACTTACGTATTGTTTGTACTTAATAAATTTTTAAGGTATCCGAACACCTTCGGAATCCTTTTTTTAAAAAAATAATATACTAATACATAAATACTTTTTAGGGAAAAACAGCGATAAAAATTAACAATTATAGCACAATATATTTGAAATAAAATATCTTTTTACAAAAATCCCAATTATAAATGAAATTTTAGAAATTTTTTAAAGTCTTTCTACTAAGCAGCTAGAGTAAAAAAAATAATAATCTTATATTAATAAAAGTATTCCTAAAATAAACCAGACACATTTATTTGGAGAAAATACTAAAGTTCTACTGTTTTATTAAAATGCAAAATATTTAGAGCAGATCGAATTTTTTTAAAGGAAACGTGGTGTATATATAAGGCTATCATGAAAATAACACGCAAAAAATTTTTTAAAATTCATACAATAAGGATTATTTTTAAAAAATTTCTAGCTTTATCAATCATATAATCTGACATTGTTAGCTTCATCAAAATACAACGAATTAAATGGGCAGGTCACGTTTTCAGAATGTATGAAGACCGCACCACTAAAAAAAGTCTTCAATGCCCAACCAATTGGCACACGAAAAAAGGGCAGGTCAGATGGCCTGCCCTTTCTTCGAGTAGAGAGATTGATGTCCTAGAAAAAGTCTCCTAGTTTTGAGAACTAATAATTGGAGAACTCTAGCAGGCAGAAAGCCGAGCTGGAAAAGGTTTCTTGAGAAGGCCAAGGCCCACCCTACGCTGTCGAACCCCTGAGAAAGGAAGAAAGGATTATTTTAGTACATTCTCTTGAAAAGACATAAATATGAAGTACAAAAAGTTTCATAGGAATACATTTATAATATCAGACTCGCCATAATATATTTTGAGCTATTTAAAAACACACTTCTGGTGGTATAAGGAACAACTTCCAATTTTTCGAATTTCCTGTAATCTATTGTAACTCGATCTCCATGTAACGCAGAAGCAAAATACCGTATGCTATGTAAAGCAGATAGAGTGCTCTGTTCAAGAAAGTAAATAAATAAATAACCAAAGATACGCGTTTTGATCAAACGTTCATTCCAAAGTGATCAGATATCTTATAACACAGGGTACCCTGAAATTAACACCCTAACTCTATACAACCAGATTCTTCGCTGGGATTGCACCAAAACACTTTACCAGTATGGTCCATATATGGACACACCGACAACAGTATTTGTACATACTTATCAAGGTAGATCTTCAAAGTGTCCGTCTTGCATATGGAGGCAGGCTAAATCAGATAGCAGAATGGATGATTTCATACGTCGCAGCAGTGTGGTGTCCACCGAAATACAAGCAGCATATAGACAAGCAACTTAGTCCGTTTGTGTAGTCACTGTCTCGATGCACCAATTCCTTAAGATTGTTTCATAGGAAAATATTCAACGATGTAACATCTGGTGAGATCGTGGCGGTCATAGTCAGTGAGCTCATAATCATGAAATGCCAGCCACGATCCGAAACCTTGGCAACCTCAGCCTCATGGTGGCCATAGAACCAGATTTCCACGTCCTATCCAGCGGCTGGAGTATGCCATATGCATCCAATCACGAACAGGTGCACAGAAATGCGCCGTGACCCCATCAAGCACCATCACTCATTCATCGCCACGCATCATCATATTTTTATATTTTTCTTGTAAAGTATGGATCGTTCAGGTAGGTACAGTACTTTGAATATTAAGGACACACCCACTAACGAAACGCAGCTACCCGATTGGACGAGCGCACTGTGCCTTTAAACAGCATGAATAGACACCTTTCTACCGTTTCTCCACAGTTGGAAGTCGACGATCAAGATGCCGGATTCTCCCGGTTGCTGAGTAAGTTGACCCGACACCCAATGATTAAGTTGGCCGTACGCTAGCCTCCGGCAATGTAGCTAGCCTCGGTCGACATTGTATTTTTTGTTACACCCATCACTCCAACGCAAACAAAAATAGCTCCAGTAATTTTTTATTTTTAATACTTTAGGTCGCAATCTAATATTTTCCTTAAATTTGAGGTGGATTAGAACCCGCGACCTGTGGGTTCGTAGCCCAGTAACATAACCACTACACCAAGATGACCACCATGGTGCGGAGGTAGTTACTGGCTTATACAGATGGAATCACTGCAAATTTAATTTCTATTTTAATTCCCATCTACCCCAACTAAATATGGCAAGTAAATCTTAATGTCAACTACAATTTCAAGATAGGGGCTAAATACCTCATCAGAGATCATGTGGCCCGATGACCACTCTACTCTATTTTGAGCATTTTTATGTACTCCCAACATGTATGTGCAAAGTTTCGGAGCTATTTCTGGGGCACAGTGTATACTTGATATTATAAATTCACACCCTAGATTATACATGTAAGCAATATATATATATATACCTTATTTAAATAAAAGTTATAATATTTTTTTTGTTTAAAAAGAATTATAAAAAAATAATCAAATGCATATTACTTTGGTTCTTGACTGTTTATTTACCGCATTATGATTTACTGCAGTTTATTTCATGCAATATTTTTTGAATCACAACATCGGAAATTAAGGGATATACAAAATCAAAACACTCTGGGAAATTTAATCCGTTAGAGCTAATTAATTAATTAAAGATATTCAACTGTAAAATTAACTATATACACTGTTAGTGGTAATTATAAATACCTTCGGTAGATAAGGGTTAAACAAGATTTTTCTATGTGTTAAAATTGATTATTTCCAAATACTGATTTAAATACGTGTGCGTAATTCGCTTAATGATTAAGTTATCTTAATCCATTTCTGTTTGACAAATTGAAAACTAAAGATTTTCTTCGACAGAAAGGTGACCTTAAGCCGAAGAATGATTTATTGGATTAGAAAAATCAACTTCATATTTTTATCTGCCCACCCGTTTCCACTTTCAGTGTCAGGTGTGAAATATATCGGTTTAAAAGATCTATCCGCTTAAAAAACTTGTTCTGACATATGAAGATAAGCGGCTGAGCAAAAAAAGGACTACGTAAAATATTCATACCCAGCAGAAAGAGAAGTATGTATTCGATGATTAATTTAAAATCAATAACATTTTTTTTAGCTTCACGACTGAATTTATTACTTTAAAAAAGGGTTTGTTGTATAAGATACCTTTTTTTTTCTTTTGAATAAAAGAATCGTTTAATTTTTGGTTTGATATATCGAGTACGTGCAAAATATTTTTAAGTTAAAAAAAACATAAATAAAATCTAACGATTTATAATAAATTTGAAATTTAAATCCGTTTGTATTTCACGGCTATGCACATAGCAATTATATTTTTTATTCAGTGAAATAAAAAATATAATTGCTAGGTGAGTTTTCTCTCTCTCTCTCTCTCTTTAATGCAGGAACGCTTAAATAGGGAACTATGGAATAATTTAAATAGGTACGAAAATGGGAAGATATAAAAAATAAACTTTATCTTATTATTTTCAAGTACAATGAATATATCTTATTTCCTAGAGATACATGTGTGATTGTTGATTAACGAGTTACTATAAAGTAAACGAGGGTTGTTGGACATCGTAATTTTGAACCTCGAGCAAGTTGTGACGGATCTACGACGACGGATACGCGACATTCTATTAATAATCCCCTTGGGTATTTTTGGGCCAGCAAAATTCACCAATCTTCTCCTAAAGAAAGAAACGTGATATGCAAATTATGTTTATTATATATATATTTCTTGTTCGCGAGTTTGGGAGCTAGTGAACTAGAAGTGAAGAAAATAGATAACAGAAAGTTAGAAAGTTAGAAGTTGAGTTAACCAGAGGTGACAAGATAGTTACAAGGTGAAGATTACCGTAAGTGATTGAAAAGGCCTTATGAAAGATTAAAGAAAAAAGTTGTCATTGATAAATTATATTGATTAGAAGACTGTTTAAGTTCAGGTACTTTTGTAATGCCGGTCGATTCCTGCTTCCCTCTGAAACCCCTTGTCTACCCCCAGACCCGACTATTTGTGTGGAAGAAACTGAATAATCAACAGACATGATTCAACTAATTATTTTATTGTTGCCAAAATATCAAGCAGACACAATAACAATCTAATTAAGATAACCGATCAGATAGTTGAGCGCGAAGGTGAGACTCAATAGCCTGGGGATAATAATACAGACCCTCAACTGATTCCACGATAGCTTAAACACGCTCAATATAAACTACGTCGCACACTAATAAGCCAACTTCTATTTATATAAGGATCACAATACCTGTACTTTTATGAAGTTGATTCCTACACTTGTACCTTGAAGGTGATCTTTATCTGGATTTAATCCTCGTCGATTGATCCACTCTCAGTAAACTTTCATTGATAAAGTCCAATTGCACTTAATAATTCCACAATCCTTCACTTTTCAACTAACCAACTAACTCGCCAGCTAACTTGCCAACCCCTCAAACTCGCGAATACAGAATTTATATAATGTACTTCATTTGCATAATCACACTTCCTTACTCAGTGAAAGTTGGTTGATAAATTTTTTCCCCAGAAAAATCCTCAAGGAATTAGTAGAGCCGCGTATAGATCCGTCACACTTTCACCTTCCTATTACTTTGATATTTAAAGTATTAAAGTCGTTAAGCGGAGATTAAGTATGCGTCTACCGTGTAAAGTAATATTAGGGAAGAACCTTTATCATTAAGTGTTGTTTTATGTATTTTCCCCAAACGCCACTCTCGTCTCTTCCCTCTGTTGTTTGACTGGATTATCCTATTTATAGTGTTAAATTGATTTGTGTTTGAGTCGATTAAAGTGATAAATAAAATAATTGGAATTTATCATGTCGAATGATCCTTTACTTCCTTCCACACCTTTAGCTGGGTCACAGGGTAGAAGGGAATTAGATTCGTTTCAAAGTGACGAGGACGATACTTAAATGTTAACCCTTTCTTCTAACAACCACACCACGCCAACAGGAAGCTTTTGAGCTACGGCCGCATTAAAATGAATCAGCCCCTCAATTCGGTGGGTTTTAAGGGGCACTAGAACTCTGATCCATGACACGTCTGCCCAGGGTTTTTAATCACAACCTAAAAGCTACTACGGTAATCCTACGGTAGGAGGGCAAAGCAAAATTGATCTAAATGTTAAAACCTATTTTCGGCTTTTATTTCTATACTATATTAACCTTTTTGTCAAACACACACAAATATGCACTTTTATACAGAGTTATGAGGTTGTTTCAATTTCCTTTCATCCGTGACTAAGTCTCTTGTTTCCATTCTACTATCAAAGAAGCAAATTGATAGATTTGATTGCTTGATTGTTTGAATTTCCCTCTAAATTTTTTCTCAAGTTTTTAAAAAATTGAATTTTTTAGTGTTATGGGCCATGATCGGGTCGCTCAGAAAAGGCCGGTGGGCCACATTCCATTTCTTAAAAAGGGTTTCTCAGAATTTCACTATATTGCTTTTTAAGAATTCCTGACTCATTTAAAGTCTAATTTAAGCCATGTGTCTGTTGCTGTTAAACAATAATTTCATTGACTTACGTATTTAAAGAAGCATTACTTTTTCTTGTATGTTTTTTTATGGGAATAATATAATTTTTTTAAAAAAATTTTAGTAGTGTTATATTTTTAATTTTTGGAAGCCAGTGTGAGTTACACAAACAGTTAATGAAAGAGCTTTATGGGTACCGTATACTTCAGTGTATAATCAGAGCAATTTTAAGAATATTCCAAGAATTTTTCTCTTATTTTATTTTGAAATGAACTACACTTTATACATGAAACTACTACTACTTTTACATATGAAATAAACTACAATTATTTGCAAATTCATCAAGATATTGCTATTTATATATAACAGTTTAGTGTATTATTTAAGATAAACAAATCAATATACATATCACGATAAACATATCGGGGAGTAAAGTTACACACTTCCGTGGCATTTCCCAAGCTACACGTGCTCCCTGGGTGGTGATAAATGTGTAACAGCAACCGCCGTTATTTGCACTGGACTCGATGAATACCCTCGTTAGTCGGTACTGGGAGGCTCGGCGACAAATGGTCAAGAAGCCAAGCACGGGCATTGTATAAATAAATAAATGATATATAAACACAACTTTAAATTTTAAATCTCTTGCTTTTTGAATGTATCTATGATATATTAATATGGAGATTATTTATTCTAAAATATGTGTCGTTATTTAAGTCTCCAAAAGAAATGGGTGTATAAGCATGTTATTTTCAATATGTTAAATTACCATAATTATAATTTACTCATTAGTTGTTTAGTTTTGTTCTATGTATTTATGTTATACTGTTTATAAGTATTTAAGGATGGGTAAGGAAAATTGTGAGTCAAATGTTTTTCGGGTGAATTAATTAAATGAAATATGTCAGAAATATGAATGAAGCAATGGCGAAGTTGGCGCAAAAGTAAAATAATTCATTTCTTGCTCTTTTGAAATGCACAAAAGGAAAAAAAAACCGAAAAAAGTATCCTAGTTTATATAAAAACGTTCTTATATACAGTAATATCTCGACTTACGTTGCACCGACTTAAGTTAATCCGGAGTTACGCGATTTTCTATTCTCGTCGCTTCGTTTTTTCTTTCTATTTATACTCTTTCTTTTTATCTCACACTGAAACTCAAACGTAATCAGGGCTATTGCTTGATGTAATTAGTATTATGATTGAAGAAATTGGCTTTCTTGCCAGACTAATAAACTTAAAAGGGGAAAGAGATGAAGTTAAAGGTATCCGAACACGTTGAAAATGACCAAATTCAGTCAAGACAGATATTTTTGTTTTTTATTTTATTGAATGGAGCTATCTTTTGACTTTACGAAACGTACTTTGTTTTGTTTCTACACTACCTAGAGGCCAAGTTACACAATTTTATAAATTTAAAAAAACCGGAAGTGGGTTTTTTGATCTACCAGAAGTGGGCATTTAAATTGCTCAAAACCTATCAGGCGAGTCTGATAACTCAAAATATTACGAATTTATTTATATAAAACTTTTTGAACCTGATATTTATGTTATTTTCTAGAGAATGTACTAAAATATTTCTTATTGTATGAAGACTTTTTGAGTTATGGCTTGTTATTTAAATAATGGTCTCATAAAAAATGTAACATTTCTTATAATGTTTACTCAATCAGCTCTAAAATGCTCAAATTTTAATAAAAAATTAAAATTTTAGTACATTTTCTAGATAAATGTATCTAATTTGTTTTAGTAATATTTTTACTAATATATGTTTATTACTTTTTTCTCTAACTGCTTTGAAGTTTTTCAAAAATATTGCTAAAATTTCACTTATAATTGTGATTTTTGTAAAATTCAGGTAATTCATTTTAAATTTTGATAGTTAAATAGTAATATTTATTGGTATTGAGTCCTAAAAGATCATTTAAAATGTTTTAGTAGGCTATTTTGTTAAAAAGTACTCCGAACGTGTTCGGATACCTTAAGAACTTCTGGATTCCCACAACCAGGCTCTGACAATTGACAAGTTCACAAAAGTGCATGTGTAAGACATTGAATAACTTGCGACTTTTTAGACCTAGTTCAATCAGAAGATCGAGTAATGGTTGAAGATTTGACAGAAAGCCTTAGTTTGATTGAAAAAGGTTACAAATTTTAGAAAATACAGACTCCCATGAAGAGCATATTTTCCCAACAAAACAAGGAATAAAAAAATTATTAGCATGAAACTTTGCAGGGGGGAAAGTTTTAGAGTCGGCACATTTTAGGCTTGTTAGATTTTATGAAATTTTCTGTATACAAATAACTTTTGTCCGCAATTTTTTATTTGTATTATCCAAGACTTTGTTGAACATTTTTTCTGTTATTGTTTTCTTTTACACTCCGACTCCAACTAAAAATAATTTATATGTATTTATAGGGGGGAATTATATCCCGACTTGCGCAGTTTTAACTCAGTCCCACCTATCTCGTAAGTTCGGGATATTACTAAACATTCATTTTTAATACATCTTCTCAAGACCAGAAAGTTGTAATACAGGCAGAATAGTGGTGTTCTATGCTCAAAATGATAGCGGTTAATGATTTAAATACATTGTGATTCATCAAGGCAAATCGAAAATCCTGTAAAGTTCCTTGAAACAAAATGAATGCAATTATTCGTCCTTTTTTCCTCTGGGTCACATACATATATCAGGTATATTACGCAGACTGCAACATGAGGATATGGGGGGGGGGGACACTCAAAGACCAAAGCAGTATTGGGTAAAGCAAAAAATTGATCTAAATATTAAAAACCTATTTTCGGCTTTTATTTTTATACTACATTAACCTTTTTGTCAAACATACACACAAATATGTACTTTTATACTGAGTTATGAGGTTTTTCAATTTCCTTTCAACCATGAATAAGTCTGTTGTTTCCATTCTACTATAAAAGAAGCAAATGGATAGATTTGATTGCTTGATTGTTTGAATTCCCCTCTTAAATTTTCCTCGGGTTTTTAAATAATTGAATTTCTTAGTGTAATGAGCCATTATCGGGTCACTTAGAAAAGCCCGGTGAGTCGCAGGTAGAGTATCACTGCTCTAGAGTATTGATTTAAATACAGAAAATGTATTATATTTTACAATTCATTTGCAGAATAATCTTCTCAAGAATGTAATTTCCCCCAACTGAGCTTTGTGTGGTCCAGAACTACCGTCCGTAAGGATGGTAGAGTCATCCACACACTTCTCTTACTTTTAAGGACAAACAAAAATGGATCAAGAATGATATCTCTGCATAAACGAGTATCAATAATGCATTTTGAGAAAGTGTTCAGGCCGGTGCCGGCATACAAACAAATACTTGTCCACACTCTTTCACTAAATCCTCCAAATCTATATTCCATTCATATGAATTTCAAAATAACAGGTCCCGGATCCAGCCAGATAAGTTACTTCCTGAGTTACTTTGTTAACAAAATCTGGATTCATCAGGAAGTAGTAGAGAGATCTACATGGACTTTACTGCAAATGACATGTGTGCGTGTTTCCAATTGTATTTTTCATCTCGGTGGTAGGATGTGAGAGGTAATCATAATACTGAGCCGTATTGCTTAAAAATCTTCTAAGTGATGCCCCTTGCGCTCAGTGGATTTGGATACCATCTCTTTAAAAGCTTCTTCAAAAAAATCCTAAATAAATTACGGTAGTGACTTTGTACTTCTTTGTTTGTTAGCCATACATATCCGTACTTTACAACACTACTACATCTCTATCGCTTATATCTTCTAGAAACTTCATTTGAAAGGTATTCTACTGTCTGTGAATTACATAAAGACGCAAACATTCAATCATCTTGCTTTTACTACATATAATGTTACTCTGAACCATTTCTAATCTGCTACACTTGGTTAACAATAATAATTCTTCGCATAAATTATGTAGAGTATTCATTTCTTAAAAATGGCTTCTCAGAATTTCACTATAATGCTTCTGACACATTTAAAGCCTAATTTAAGCTACGTGTCTATTGACGTTAAATAATAATTTCATTGGTTTACGTATCATTTTTTGATGCAGCATTACTATTTCTTATATGTTTTTCTATGGGAATAAAATATTTTAGTAGTGTTATATTTTTTAATTTTTGGAAGCCAGTAAGAGTTACACAAATAGTTAATGAAAGAGCTGTACGAGTACACCACCCGTATAGCTTTTCAATAATAATATAATTTGTATAATCAGAGTATTTTTAAGAATATTCCAAGAATTTTCCCCTTATTCTATTTTTGAAAATATATTAAAGTAAGGAATCGTCTTATATAAGGTTTCGCTAATCCAGAAAAAATGTTGTTCAGAAAAATCAGTTTTTTAAGGCTGTTTCACCATATGCACGAGAGCGTGAACTTATCACGGAGCACGTTTTTAGACAGAGAAAATGCCTCAATTTTTATAAAAATTTATGACATTGTGACTCGTGTGTTTGTTTATAATCTATGTTCTTAAAATTTCAAAATATTTCATAAATAATTAGTTTTTCCTTTTAACATGTAAAGGGATATCTCATTTAGCCTTATGGTATAGGAGAAAAAATGCGAAGCACATTTCATAAAAGAAAAAAATGTGTCAACTAGGATAAAAATGAGTATTATGATAAAATAAGTGATTCTCTACTGGATAGTGAAGCCAGAATATAATATTAATGTTAGAGTATTTTTATATTTGAAAAAATATTTCGAATTTGGGTCCTATTGTTTAACATTAGCCAAGAACAGCCTTAAAATCTTCTACGAGCGAGTGTTTTTAAACCTTTGACTTTGAATGTGTTTTAGACGGCCCTTTTATCCTAAAGGGTAAAAGATCAAATTTTTCCAAGTCAAGGTCAAGTTCCGAATTTACTAATAATTCAGAAAGTTTACATTCACTCATTGAAATGTCTGAAAGTATATGATCATCACACAGCGCATTTTCCCTCCAGAGTATAAGATATAGATCGACGAACACATGCCGTATACGACTTTTCTTCCGCTCATTTTCCAAGTAAAATTAAGCCATAGAAATTATGACGAGCATGGAAATTGTACAAAGGAACACACAACTGAAAGGAAAAAGATGTGAATCAGACAAAATTTTCAGAAATAAAACAATTACCTTTACAAAGGACATTTTAATTTGCACTCATATTTGAAACGTTATAATTGATATTCGTCGTCACTGCGACTTGCTTGAAAATTTCAGATTTTTTAATTTCATTTTCGGTTGTATGATTCTGGGTTATTGTATAAAGGAAAAAATGAGCTCTCTGCTTATAATGGAAAATATACGGTATGTTGCTTTTCATACTATAGGGCGTATACGTGAGACAGAGAAAAAACATGGAGTATTCGTTCATAATTGTGAGCTATATTAGATGCAAAAGTTTAGAAGCAATTTACAAGGATTTTATATATTCCTTTTTTTACGACTCTCATATAATTTTAGTAAATCCTTAAAAAGATTAAAAGATTACGCAATAAAAGGATCGTGGTTCGTACAGTAAAGGTCATCTAATTGGTGAATCCATGGATTCAAAGTTCGACAATAATGTCATTAATTAGGGCTATTTATTTCAAATAACATTATGAAAATAATTTTAAATCAACGAGAGTTAAAGCAATTTAATCAGTAATTGGAGATTGGTGAGTCGGTGAATGGGGGGGGGGACTATATTTGAGAGTCGGTGAATGAGTGAGAGTGTTATATTATTGTAAAACTACAAAGCCGTACGAGGGCTGTCAGAGATGGACCTCGTAATTTTAAATTATGGCCAAGTGACGACGACGACACCTGAGCTGGAAAAAATGCAGTATTTTTGTGGCAAGTAAATATGTGTTAAATTCTAAATAAGAAGAATATAGTTTTATAAATGATTTGAAAAACTGTAATATCTTACTCCTTAAGTACCAAAAAATTAATTTTCACAAATCATGACTTTTATAATTAAAAATTATTTATAATTAGTTATTTTCTGAATATTTCCAAATTTCAAACTTTTTTTTTTTGGAATTAATAATATTAAAAATAAATATCGACTATGACTGCAATTTTTCCAAAAAATTTGAAGAATATTCCTTCCTAAAACATGACTTTTTATGCAGGTATTCTAAAAGTGATTGAAAATATCTTATTAAATGTTTCTTTATAGTCAACAGAAAAAGTAAATAAGCATAAACAATCATAAGAAATTTATTTTTTGCTGATTACAATAAATTTTTTGGATCCTATTTTTTTTTACCTTTTAGTGAGGTTACTTATGTAATAAAAATTCCTTTTAAAATATTCCACTCTTTGTCTTATCATAATTGAAATATGACACATCGAAGCTTAACTGTAGATGAACAGTTATCATGTGAAGCTATAAAAAAAGATTAACTCGAAAAAGTTTTTATACTTCTTTGAAGTACATGACCACATCCTAAAATCTCCCTGTATACTCTTTAAACGTACTTGGATCTTTGGTTAAAAACCTTTGCTTTACAGTTTACTGTTAAGTTATTGACACGTAAGGTTTTATAATTGTGTTCCATGACATGTGAGCTTACATATTATAACATACGCTGTGTGATGGAAAGATTTTGATACCCTTTCATTATTATACTCAATTGCTTTCGACATATACAGGCCTCGAACTCAAGATACATTCACCTTTAGACCATCCTCCATCTGTCGAGTGGTCGAAGTCTCTACAGGATCCTCTCGCAGGAAACTTATTACAAATATAAATACATCTTAATGCAAAGATGGAAAATTAGCGGCCCGCAAAGAGTTTTTTTTCCAGCCCGACAAGACAGAAAATCCACTTTGAACCGAGATTTCTTTACCATGTGCTGTCAAAGATTTATCTTGTATTTTTCACTTTTAGGAAAACAGAATTCCTTTATTAAGAAACAAAGTAACTGTAAACAGTTTCTACTAAAATATTATCTGCTAAGTTTGGAGGAAAAAGTCACAAGAAAAGATTTCAAGATTGTATGAAAATTGATTCTAAATTCAATTTGCTCTGTTATTCTATTGCTGCATATGTTGATACAGCACACGAATATCAACAGTTTGAAAATACTGATTTAAAGCCGGATACAGAGTGAAGAAAATGCTTAAAGTATCCGACTACCCTAAAATTGTGAATTTTTCCAAAAATTGACAATTTTTTAATGAATTTATTTTATAGACCATCTTATCAGCTTTATAAAAATACCAAGTGTATTATTTTCCATTCACTAGAACAAAAACTACAAGCAGATATATGTCATACATTAAAACGCATTTTACTCAAAATGTGTTTTTTTTTCTTTGTTTTTTTTTTAAGTTCTCAAACAGGCACAGCGATTATCAAAAAAGTTTCGAAAATAATTAACTGAAATTTTTTGGGTATGTTCTGAAACATTTTAGAAGTGTTTAAACCTTCAGATTTATCAATCACTGCTTTATTACAAAATTTACAGTCCGTTATGTGAATATAATCAATGTTATTTTAAGCAATTTCATATAATAACTAAGACAAAGTGCTCTAGTTTTTGTAAAAATTAAAATATATCTTATCCTGAATGTCATTTCATGCTTGAATATCAGAACAACACATCAGAACTGAAAAACTGAAAATTTGTTCATAAAATTTTGGCAAAGGATGGGCCGGGTTTATGTTATTTTTTTGTAAATTTTTACCCATTTTCCCCCATTTTGGTAATAATAATAATTTATTTTTCTCTTCTTAATTTTAGAATATTTTTCTTAAAATGTACTAAAAAAAAACTAAAAACAACAAAAAAGTCTGCGTATCTCTATTTTTAAAAAAAAATAGTTGTCGAGTAGTCGGACACCTTAATGCTATGACATTGATTCTTACAAATCTTTGATAGTTGATCTTTGAAGAATTTCCAAGTGTATGAAAAAACTAGCCTGGGTGTTGTTCTTTACATTTTAAGTTGACACATATTTCTGAGCAAAGTTTTTCTTGTACAGAAATGAACAAGATTAAATATTGTTGAAAATAATATAAAATGACAAACTTTCAGACTGTCATGAGAATTTAAACAAGCCACTCTTGATTTTAAACAATCACTCTTGATTTTAACAAAAGACAGAAAAGAAAATTGTAGAAAAATATGATAGGGGATACATTTATCTCATTAAATGATTCTAAAACTAAATGTGAATTATAATATGAAATTACCACAGAAAAGAAATTGAATACAACTGCCATTATATTATTTCACTTTTTTATTATACAGTAAAACGTCGTTGATCCGAATCACTTGGGACCAGACACCTTTCGGATACGCTATTGCTCGGATAACCGAATGTGATCCATGCAGTATATGATACTGGACACTATACAAATATTGAAAATCATCACATGCGGGAAACGTGCTTGAAGAAAAAGCAAAATAGGTGCAAAATGTCGCAATTTCACTTGACTGTGGAAAATAATCACTTATTTTTTGCTGTACCATTTTACACCTTCGTTTTTCCAATACAAGGTATCTGATTCTCTTGAGCAGCAGTAGTTAAGTAGGACAGCACTCTTATTGTTGTTCGTACCACTCCATAGCTGTCTCTAACGCAGAAAAGCATCAGCATTTGCTACTTCCGTTGTTGTTGTCCTCGTCTTTATATGTTTCATCGTCGACAGGGTCGGGTTCTTCTTGCACGGAAGTCACAATCTCGTCATCAGTTAGCATTTGAAATCCTCATTCTTCTGCATCGCATGCCATCCAGGTTTCTACATCAACAAAACTTAACAAAAGATCACGTATACACCCCCTCGCTTGGAAACAAACTGACCTAATATTCCACGCAGATGGTTACCAAATCACACACAGCTGAAATCCCCCAAATGTCCCTCATCTTGGGTTTTCCCGTCACTTTTGGCGTCACAGGAAACAACTGTTGAGCATTGCATTGTTCGAAAACGTATCCGGACTTTGGTTCGGATATTTGACATCCCGGATAATAAACGTTCGGATAAACGACGTTCTACACACACACACACACAACACACACACACACTGCACTTATATTGAATGCAATTATTTCAAAAAGATGGTGAATTTCGGTATCCTCCACCTCACAGTGTGGCTCTTAAGACAAAACAAGTTACTTATCCCTGCCTTAACTTTATATAGAGAGTCAAATGTGGAAGTTCAAATAGAACTGACGAATAGAGAGATCTGGATTTCACAAGGAAAATGTAACGGAAAATATGGATTTTCTTATTTATGACGTCCCAAAGCTTGATGGCAATGATTGTAAAAACTGAAATAAAAATTAATTTATCAGCAAGAATTCCTTAAAACATTTGATAAATTAAATATATTAATTTCATTAATAGTTAAAAAGAAATTTTGTTTTCAATTTTTATAATTTTTTCCCGAGTTTAATAATGCAAACAATTCGCATAAAAAAAGTTGTAACGATTTTTAATCCCGTTGTTTTGTATTATAGAAAAAAAAATGGAATTACAAAACAAATTTAACATTCATTTTGTGAAATATCTCTCGAAAAGTAGCAATGAAAAATTTTTTATTCAAAGTTAAGATTACACAGTACCCTCATTTAAAAAAAAATTGGAGACAATAATAGTAAAAGAGTAATTTGTGTTTTACTTTCAGATTATATTCTGAAAGCAAATCGCGATTTTGAAAGTAAAATGTCAGTTTGAAAAGCCATTGTTTTATAATTTTAAAAAAAATTAAAAATTTCGAAGATTTTCTTAAAAAATTTTTATAAAATGATGAATTTTTAAAAAAATTAGTTATTTTAAGTGAACTTTGCTTCTTAGATTATTGGAAATAAAGGTTAGTATGAATTTAAAAATTTATTCCCATGCTGATTTTGAATAATTATTTTTATAAATAAACCTGAAAAAAAAACATAAAAATTTTAAAAATATTTACTTTAGCAAGTTTAAAAAAATAACTAGAGATCTTATACCTATATAATTCCATACTAACTTATATAGAATATATATTTGGAAGTATATTCAATAAATTTTAAGACTATATCTTGTGCAGAAAAAAAGAATTAAGGATTAAAAACACACACACACACACACACATATATATATATATATATATATATTTAAAGTTAAATGTCTAAGAAAAACACATTTAAAGTGTGTAAAATCATAAAGTAAAATCCAAAAATACCTATAAAGCTTTTATTCTTTTAATATGTTACTTTCCCAACTTCTTTTCTACATTAAATAATTGCTTTAATTAAATATGAATAAAAATAATTTTTTTAATTCAAAAAATATTTTTGCATAACATTAATAGTATTTGTTACGACAGGTTACTCAGTCTTATCTTAACACAGCATTTTTTTTTTAAAGTTTTGAATCATAAAACATTTATATACACGTAGAATAATAATGATACCAACATGAGCTAAAAATTACTAGGTATGTACATAAGATTAAATTTTTTAAAGTTTTAAATTGGGGCATAAGCAAATTTGAGATTTTGTTGCTCGACTTTATAATACTATAAAACTACACGACAACATGTTTACTATAATGCAGTTCGGCACGTCATGGAAATGTTTAATTTTATCTATAATACTGGTATTTAGAGAATACTTGTATTCGGAAGTCTAATTGCATTGTCACAGCTGAGGGCTGGTTTATAGATTCATGATTTTCAGCATTATTCCATTAATTTCAAATATTTTTCCTCACGGCAATCTTAGAATATTTTGACCATGACTTTTTCTAACCAGGAAAAATTATTGAAAAAGCTTCATAGTTATATAAACTATTTGTTAAAACAATGATTGACTTTGAGAGAAAGATAAATCAATTTTTAATTTTAATTAAATAACTATGAGGACTTTATAAATTCAAAACATAGACAAACAGAAATGATTTTAGAAATGAAAGTTGAAGTCAACAACCGTTTCACACTGAAAGAATTGATTGATTTATTTTATTTTTGAATAGTTTAATTTAAGAATGAAAAAAAATGCTTTAAAGTGAAACCGAAACCAAAACTTAAACTCGGAAGATTTCAGATATCTTAAAAATTATCAGATTTTATATTTGGTGGCAAGCTTTCCAAAGGTATAGGCCACAAGAAAAAGCAAAAAAAAACAACAAAATTTCTATTTGCAGGTAATGTATAGCCTTAAATTTGCCTGATCACTCGGAAATGTAGTTTTACACCACAATTAATACATCCTTTAAATCGTAATGAACTTGCTTCAATAAAATGTTTACTGTTCATCTTGAATACTCCCTTAAGATACACTTTGCTTTTAAATCTATTTCAAAGCGTGTTTTCGGAATTTTTCCCTAAACTACTCCGTTGAATAGTCTGAATGATTGAATTTGTGTGTGTGTGATACACAGAAATTACATCCATTTTCATCCCTAAAATTTTTATCCGCTAACTTCGTTCACTCGCTTTTGAAATAGCACAGAAAAAAAATTGACATTAGAATTCAATATCATAGTAATTATTTTACTTCACTGTAATTAAAAGATAATTTTATTCGTTAAATACTATTTATTTACACGAAATAAAAAACAGAAAAACAAAAATCTAATTTCATATTTTTATTACATTTATTTATATTTGAAATTTTTATTGTATTATTTTTATGCAAAATATTGTATAATATATTTTAGATATTTTTTGAATAATTCGAGTTATTTTTTTCTTTCTGAATGTTTTTATTTTATAAGAAAGCATTTAGTAATTTGTTGAAATGAATTTTACAAGTAGTATTATTCATTCACTTTGTTTGTAATATAATAAATTATTTTGCTTCTAAGCGTGTTAAGCTAT
The DNA here is from genome assembly GCA_019973975.1 of Trichonephila clavata. NCBI lineage: Eukaryota > Metazoa > Arthropoda > Arachnida > Araneae > Nephilidae > Trichonephila > Trichonephila clavata. Next base: position 21,224 of record BMAO01015030.1, read on the forward strand.
TTTAATGTTTTTACTTGAATTACTTAGTATATAATATTTTTTCTAACAAATAATGACATTTTAATTAAAATATTAGAAAAAGGTTAATAAAGCATGTGGTTTAGGTTTTACATGCGTTATATAATAACAAAATATGAGCTTTGAATGTTAAATATTTAAATCATGCATGGATGAATCAAAAACAATTTTTTTTCAAAATTTACCTATGCGAAAGAAGATGCTCTCTGGTGTATAGATAAAAGGAAAAATAAAATAAAAACATTTATTTTTATGTTAAGTTCTGCCGCAAGGGGAGTGAAGTGTAGGAATTTGAGTTTTTTATGGTAAAAAGTCAAAGTAACTTTGTCAAAGTAGATCAGCTTTTCAGTTCCTTTTAATATTTATTGCGATGCAGGACACATTAAAGAATTACAAGGAAAAACATAAGATGCAATTAAAGTATCCAACTACTTGCGACATTTTTTTTAAAAAAATATATATGTGGGGATTTTTTTTGGGGCGGGTTTAGATTTGTTTAGTATATTTTAAGAAAAATATGCTAAAATTAAGAAGAGAAAATAAATTATTACTGCTAAAATGAGAAAAAATTGGTAAAAATTTACAAAAAGTAACATAAATGTGGCCCATTCTGTACCAAAAGTTTGTGAACAGATTTTCAATTCTAATGTGTTGCTATGCTATTCATTTTTAAATGACTTTTAGGATAAGAGATATTTTTATTATTACAAAAACTAGACCACTTTATCTTTTATCGTAGTTATTATATGAAATTGCTTTAAAAAAACAGTGATTATATTCACATAAGGGACTGTAAATTTTATAATAAAACAGTGATTGATAAATCTGAAGGTTAAAACACTTTTACCATTATACAGGACATACACAAAAAATTTCAGCTAATTAATTTCAGAACTTTTTCAGCAATTGCTCTGTCCCTTTTGAGCATTTTTTTAAAAAAAAGCACATTTCTAGTAAAACGCGTTTCAAAGTATGACATATCTTGCGCAAGGTAATGTCATCTGCTTTTACAAAAACACTTGAATTTTTTGTTCAAGTGGACGGGAAAAAACTTGGTATTTTTATAAAGCTTAGAAAATGGTCTATAAAATAAAAATTTAAATAATTTTGTCTATTTTTAGCAAAATTTCTAATTTTAGGTTAGTCGGATACTTTAACAGCTTATTTATTATTAAATTTTAAAAAAATAATAACCTAGTGCCGAAATTACAATGCGCGATAAAGTGGAGGATGGAAAAAATCTTGGATCGGTCTGTACGGATCGAAGGTGATCGAAAAGAGAGCTGAGTTATGAAATGTTGCTATGTTACTCTGTATAATATACTCAGTATTCATTATACACCAATGTTAATCGTCCCTTTTGATTATTTGTATTGTAGAAAAATAATTATTTTAAATCCTCTGACTAATGTTTTTTCCCATTTTTCCAAAAATTCAACCTTTTTGTAACAATATTAGTTTTTTAAAAGAATTTTTTTTAATTATTTTTTTTCTGATGTTTATATTATAGAACATATTTTCTGCAAAATGCACCAATTTATAATAGCTTTTTCTCCTAGTCGTGATCCATCCTAATAAATAAGCATAAGAAAAACAGAAAGCTTGTGATAACACCAAAGCAGTAACAGTTCATAAATTATTTGTTAAGAGTTGATTTTAATTTTTAGCTTAGGGCCATATAATGAGAATTATGCAATACATTGATATGAAACATTTTTGTGTAAGAATATTGGGTGAGAGGGCCAACTCTAGTCTTGCTGGAAAAATTTAACGGACTCATTCCTTATGTCACTGGGATTGAGCCTCCTACATTGAAATAATGCTTAAGCTCTATAATGGGCAAGTTCCATAAACATTCTTAAAATTGCTTTGACATAGTGTGGAGTTAAAAGTGAGCTTACAGCATTAGCAAGTGAAGGATATTTGTAACTTTTTTTATTACCATATATTTTTAGTTCCTATTTATGCTTTTTGCGATGCATGCTTCTCTGTTTTATGTACTACCTAACATTTTATAAATTTTAATCCTCAATATGTTCACTCTAAAATTTATAGAATTTTTTTCTCATTCTTGATAATGAAGTTAGTGAATTCATCATTTAAAAAAAAGAATTACGAGACTTATATATTATCAATGTGATAGTTTGCTAATAATTCAAAGTATAACTGCTCATGTTTGCTGTATTTTTATTTCAGGTATATAATCGAATATTAATCAGACAATTTATACCTATTCTTAAAAAAAATCTGTTTCTTTCTCTCTCTGCGTTTGTTTGTGTGTGTAAGAGAGAGAGAGAGAGATGGATTTATATATACATACAATTATCTCAGATTTCCCCCTAGGACTTTAATTTTGAAACCTAGTTTTTTATTTTATTCACACTAAGACGGCCTTTGTTATATTTAAAAATTTATTATTAATTGTTTTTATAATTTATTTTCCTTATTTATTATATTTATAATTTATTATTTATTAAATTTGCTATTTATTATTTATTATATTTAAAAATTTCATAAGTATCTTTTATTTGCTAATGATTTAAACTCGTTTTAAGTGGTACAATCTTGCTTAAACTGATGTATAGTTTACAACTCTTTTTATAACTCTTTTACAAAATTAACTAGATAAAATTTATTTCAATAGTGCATGGATAACAGATTACATTTGAATATATATTATGAAGCGAAGCATTATTAATTGTACTTTGAAATCGCTGCTTATGTAATAGTACTTCTATCTAATCAGCAATATTTCTTTATTTCTTAGTTATTGATCTCGGCAATGTATTTAACGTAAAACTTGATTTTAAACAACATATTGAAGGCTTCGTTTAATGTTTAAAGAAATCAAACAAAAAACTAAAGGATTTTTCAATGCGCTTGCTGCGATGTTTCTCCCATTCAGCGTTATCCTTTTAAGGTATTCGACTACCTTAAAATTGTGAATTTAGCCAAAAATTGACAAATTTTTTTATGATTTTATTTTATAGGCCATCTTATTAGCTTTATAAAAATACCAAGTTTATTATTTCCTGTTTACTAGAACAAAAAATACAAGTGTTCTAGTAAAAGCTGACGCCATTATTTTAAGCCAGATGTTTTACTTCGCGTTTTACTCAAAATGTGTTTTTTTTTTTTTTTGTGATGGTGGTAGGGGGAGTTTGTCGGTCAGCTATTGCTAAAAAAGTTTTGAAAACAATTAACAGTGAAATTTTTTGTGTATGTTCTGTATAATAGTGGAAGTATTTTAACCTTCAGATTTATCAATCACTGTTTTATTACAAAATTTATAGTCCCTTATGGTAATATAATCACTATTTTTTTTAAGCAATTTCATATAATAACTAAGATAAAGTGTTCTAGTTTTTGTAAAAATTAAAATATCTCTTATCCTGAAGATCATTTCAAAAACGAATAACATAGCAACACATCAAAATAGAAAAACTGAAAATTTGTTCATAAACTTTTGGTAAAGAATGGACCGCGTTTATGTTATTTTTTGTCAATTTTTACCCATTTTTTCTCATTTTAGTAATAATAGTTTCTTTTTCTTTGCTTAATTTTAGCATTTTTTTCTTAAAATGTACTAAACAAATCTAAAAACCACAAAAAAATATCTGTATCTCAATTTTTTCAAAAAAAAGTTATTGCAAATAGTTGGATACCTTAATGTTATAGTTTTATTTGGAACTCTTTGTATATAAAAATAAAATCAAAATTCTAGAGTAGGAGAAAACTTTATTCATGAGCTATTATCTAACAGAATTTTTTTTTTATTCTCTGAATGATCATCTACACCATAGGTGTCAGTGCTAAGACCGTTTGATGGCCACATTGCAAGATAAAAAATTTTGCTGGGCAGTACACATACAGTATTTTTTCAACAAATTTAAATAAAAATCAACTCTATGTACTTTTATTAAAACAAATTATTAAAATATATTTTTTTAAAATTTGGATTAGATCTGTACAGGTACATATTTATTTTAAATTTGTAAAAGTTTTATTTCATTTAGTTTGGATTTCACAAAGATGGAAAAAATTCTAATTAATGAGATGAATGAATTTGTTTTTGTTGAACAAGCAAATCGATATTGGGTTCTATAGACGAGGTTGCAATTCTTAATGCATTTTCAAGATGCTTGTAAGTGATCTTTGTCCTATTTTTGTCTTGTAAATGCTTCATTCTTGAAAATAATTTTTCACAAATATAGGTACTGTCAAAAGCTGAAGACATTAACAAAGCATGATTGTGAAAATGAGGATATTCATCATGGAGTTGGTAATTTTTATAAAACTCCAGTAAAGAAATATTCCCAAATTTTTCTCTTCTTCTGAATGTCCCTTTACAGTTAAATGCTCTCTATTCGAATATTTGAAAGTAATTTATTTATTTCTAGGCGATAGGAAGTAGAAAATAAGTTGAAATACTCCCCTTTTTTTCGAAAATCTTGAAATCTACTTTCAAACTCTTGAATTAAATCAAAAATTAATGCAGCATATTTTGTGCAAATCACAGGTTTAAATGTTGCCAAAGCACTGAGATGTGTCGAATCTTTTACTTTTATTTGATTGTGCCAGAAATTCATCTTTCTTTCAAACGCTATTATTGTTTTGAGCATACTATCATTAAATTGATTTTTTTCCTGGAAGTCTCAAATTTAAATCATTCAAATGTTCTGTTAAGTCTACTAAAACAGCTAAATAGACACTTTAATAGACACTCCGCACTTTAGATACGCATAATCTACACTATATTTTGATATTCCGAGTTTGAAATCACGAAGAGATCACTTTTATATTATGTTTATTGTAAAATAATCCATATCATGATGGATTGTTTTGAAATATTAAGCAGTATATATATATATATATTTATTTATTTTACCGTACCAGCTAGGAGTTTAAAAAACGATTGGTTATATGAAGATAAATTTATTGGTTATAATTATATGTATATACACTGATAGATAGGTAAATAATTTATTACTATATAAGTTTTATAAAATATTTGACAGGTTTTCTGAAGAGCTTGAAATTTTTATGATTTAAACTGTCTTTAAGTAAAAATGTGTTTAAGGTTTTGATTTCTTAACATGTATTACTTGTTATTCTCTCTTCTATTACTTAGTGTTCTCTCTCTTTTGCGTTGTGTTTTTCTTTATTCCCATTGTGTGTGTTTTTGACGGACTTTTTATAACTCTCCAATTGTATCTCATAATATTTTTTATGGTTCCCGCAGAACGTTTTGTTTTATGCCCTCTATAACTAAAGGTTTTTTTACAGTGATAACGTTTTTTTAAATAAATCAGTGCTTCTCAAACTTTCCATATTTGCGACCCAATATTCAATCACTATTTTCATCTCCTCCCCCCCCCCATACAATAACAATGCGTTGATTTCAATAATAATATACCTTGACGCTAAAGCTACAATACGCCTTTAACCTCTTAAGTGCGACCAGCGTATGTAAATGTCTCGAGCTCAGCCAGTGCGTTAATTGCCTTGGACGTATATATACATCTTTCCGAAGTACGATCTTTTCTGTGCACTGCTATCCATAAAGCTATTCCAAAAGCTTTGGAGGGCATTTAAAGGACCTTGACAGGGTCTGTGACAGATTTACTTGTTTCAGAGGATTTGCTTATTTATTCCTTTTCTATCCTACCCCATACACCACATGCACTCGATTACGTGTTAAAAAACGATAGGATTGGAGAGCGAATCAAATAATTTTTAATTGGCATTTAAGAGATTAATTATAAACCTTGCAAATTATCAAGATAAGTCTTAATTTTTGTATATAATTTTGTATATGACAAGACCTTGGGGTCACTGGTAATTATTAAACTGGTTTTTAACTTAGTAGTTAACTTAGAATTATTAACTTAACTCTTAAATTAATTATAAAATACATTACACAGTACTGATACATTTATAAGTGTATTATATATGTGTAAATATTTGTATTTCATCTTTTTATCATGTTAGAATATATTTTATTTCTTTTGAATAAGGTAATAATTTTTTTAAATAGTGTAAATATGTGTATTTCATTTTTTTATGATCTCAGAATATATTTTATTTATTTTGAGTAAGTTAATAATTTTTTTAAATAATCTTTTGATTTCGACTTCCCAATATATTCGCGTCTCCCTAGTAGGCTTACCACGCCCCACAGTTTGAGAAATGCTGAAATAAATAAATAAACATGCAAAATATTGGAAAAAATACATGATATCAGATCCGAAATTATTCAGCTTTTTTTTTTCTCAACGTAGTTATCTTCACAAGTCTATTTTTTAATATGATTTCTACGATAAATATAACTTCCAAGGTAAGAGGAAGAATTGAGATTCGTAATCTCTCTGCGAGAATGAAATGAGATACTTTTTGCAATTTTGTTCTATTAACAATATATTTTATCAGAATCCTATTTTGCAAAAGCAATTATAATTTTTCTTTAACAGAACGAACAAATGTTTTTTTTTTTTTTTTTTGCTCATTTAATTTCTATATCCATTCCCTTTTTTACATCCTTAATTCTTTCCAACTTGATTACTTTATTATTATTATTTTTCTTAATTCCGTTCTTCTCTTATTTCAATGCAAATCTTATTATTTTCATGCTACTATATTGAACTTCCTACTCTGGCTCTATAATCTTCAGCATCTTTTTTATCATTAGAAAATTACATTCGAAATTTTCATTAACTTCAGTTACCTTATACAACAATCTGAAATGCTAACATTTATATATTTTCAACATATTTTATATTTAATTTCATGTTTTATTTCAGTACATATAAATATATTTATACTTTGATTCAAATGTTTTAAAAAAGGGGAATATTCCCAGATTTGATATTTAAATCGTCGAGTATCGTCAAACAGCGCTGTAATTAGATTATTTTTTTTGTCCATAATAAAACAAATTTTGTAATTTGAATTTGAATTTAATTCCATGGTTACATTTTGAAACATATTTATGCCCTGATTTTAATTTAATTTTTATACGTATCAATTTATTGAGTGGGTTTGTTACATTTTATCTAACTTGTTTCTGTTTCTTTTCAAAATTATTTCCCCCCTTCTGTATAGTGATTGCTTACTATACAGAAGGGGATTCTGTATAATAAGATTTCGAGATTTCAAAAACATGTTGGAAAAATTCATTCTGAATTCAATGTAATCGCTTATCCTCATTTTTCGGAACGTATTTTATATACATTACAAATTGTTTATATATATATATATTTATATATATATAATGATTTCTTCCACTTCGGGGAAATAATTATTTTTAACTTAAATTCCTTAGATTCTGCATTGAATTTCCCATTTTATTTCGTCTTTTGTTGGTCGGATTTTCAAATTAATTAAGATAAATCCCATAGGATAAAAGAAAATATTCCTTTGTTTTTAGCAGAAAACTATTTATTTTTATTCTCTTATTAAAAAGTATTATTTTATTAAATAATACTCAACTCTTATATGTCAATTTTCAATAATTTTCATCCCATGGTAGCCTAGTGGTCAAGGTAACGAATTCGAGTCCGGCGTGACAAGTCTTCGAGCCAAGTGCCTCTGAAGACGCACCGTGTAGAGGAACAATTGTACGCTAAATCTGATGAGGCTCAAACGTCCTCTCTTTGGTGAGGTGTAGAGGTTAGAAGAGTAGATGTCGTCCTCTCTCCCTCGCTCAACTGAAGAGTATATATATAGTACATACAGCTTTATAGTCTGTCTTCCACAATGACCCGTGAAAGATAAGAATTAATTTTGTGTATTGTACTGCCTGAAATTAGTGAAATAGTAAATGCCTACGTTTCTGAATTAATGTTTGATTGTAAATCAAACATTTTTTATCCTTCCCATTTTGTATAGGAAAACAAAAATTGAGCTGTCATTAAGTAAAAATGAAGTAAGATAAACAATGAGGGTCTATGCTATAAAAGGGATGAATTTTAAACACCTGATATTAAGTTTTATTTTTGTAAAATAAAAATCACAAAACTTTTATGAAGATTGTATTTTTTTTTTGTCAAAGTTTTATGTTATACTTAAAACCTGACATTTCAAAAACTTATTAATGTATTATTTTTCATATTTTCATATTTTGTACGCGTTATATAAAGTATGATTAAAGCAGTGTGTGTGTGAACTAAGGATTTAGCTGTAACATCAATAGTTTTTTTTATTTTATTTTTAACAGTTTATTTCATATATGCTTTAGAACGGAGTCAAATTAATTCAACAATATTTGATAAGTTTTACTTCCTATGTCATTTTCTAAGAACAAAATAAGTAAAAAAGTAGATGGTAATTTCGTTTATACTCTATTAAATTTTCTTTTATTTTTTTGTGTTAATATTTGGTTTTGAAGTTGTACTGCTAAGAAAGAAAGTTGCATTATTGTAACACTAAAAATAAATTTAATTGACTCAGATTGGTAAGTTAAATTTAAAAGTACCAAAATATTTACTAAATGTCACAAGATATAAAAAATATAAATTTTAAAATTCATTAGATAAATATAAATTTTAAACTGAATTTGTGCGGAATTTTATTTGGAATAAAAAATTACTAACGAGTTCAAAATTGATGGGGTTTTGTTTGGTATAAACAAAAAATATAAAAATAAAGGTTAACCAAAAAAAAAATTTGAAATTTTTGACGAGCGCAAAGATTGTATTCTATAAATTTAATGTTTTTGCATATAAAAAAGATAAATGGTATTTGAATTAAAAAAAAAGATAAGATCATATGATGTGAAGAAACATAGGTTGCGCAGTGATACAGGTACTGAAGAGGTTCCGTTTTGAAATAAATTTCACCAAAAAATTTTCGGATGAAATTAGATGTCATCTATTAGCAAAGCAAAATTACTAAATGAAGTTCAGTTTTAAAGGTTTCTTCGCCAATAATCTTTTGTGTTAGCGCTAGTGGTACAAAAGTGCGAAATGTATGAATAAGAATCACAATTTCCACAATTTCATTCAAATCATAAAATTTTACAATTTTATAAATATTTAAGAAGCATGCCAAAATAGGGCGCGCGTTATACACTGGGTATAAAAAAGATAGCTTTAAAATTTAAAAAAAAAAAGGTTGTGCATAAAAAAAATTAGAATTCTATATATATCGAAATACTGTTTACTTAAAGGAAATGACACACCTCATTAATTTATTGAGTTGTAGTTTTAGAAGTAGAATATATATATATTTTTTAAATCCTGGGATTATACCTCAAATAAATGACTTCAAAACATAAGAACACTGCACACATACATTTCAGATTTTTTCCTAAAAAAAAAAGGGTACACGTTATACTGCAAATAAACCTAAAAATTAACTAAAAATACAGTTTGAAGTTATAGGAGAGCGTTACACGCCGGATTTTAAGGATATTCATTATTTCTTCCGGTAGTTGCAAAAATTGTTAAATTTATATTTTTTTAAAATTTACGAAACTCAAATTGCATACTTTGTAGCATAAAATAAAAATAAATCTGATTTTGAAATATGTAAGAATAATGAATTATATTTTATTGTAATTGGTGTACATCTGCAGTTAAATCTAAATTTTACTGCACTTTTTACGCTAAGTCAATCCAAGAACTAAATGTATAGTAGGCTTACAGTTGACCTATTATCTCACTCACCGTTATGTTAAAAAATTAGATTGTTGAGTTCATTGTCAAAGTGTGGAAAACGTTAACAATTTTCTCATTTTCTTATACGTAAATAAAGTACAAAAACATTTTTATCCTATTTTTACAAAACTGTTAAACTTTGTTGTGCCTCTCCCACCCATCTAACATCTATATAACTCACAATTACCTACCTATTTCATTAAAAAAAAACAATCCCAATTCTAGCCTAACTCAATCCCTCTACCCCCCCCCCCCCTGAAAAGCAAGACAAATCGCAGGCTCGTGCGCTTGCCATCATTTCCCTCACGGCTGCGCGTTAAAAAAATCAACAAATCATAAAAGTCGCCATCAACCACCGTAGGAGGGCGCCACGGGTGGCGAAGATGCTACCGATGCCATTCCGTGCAGTCTTTGTATGTCACAGAATGCCGCCGATCGCTGCAGGCAACTCAGTCACCATCTCTCAGCTGAAACACCCCCTATCTTAGTATCGTTCTCTACCTGCTCCGACGATAAAAGATTCTCTCAGGTGAGTTTCCCCCTATCTTTTTACATCCTCCGATATTCACTTCCATGATTTACCGCCGGTATCGGATTCTTTCGTAAAGCGATATTCGATCATATATATATCGAAGATTCTTAGAATTCTCTCGTTTTCGTAGAATAATAGCACGTGGCGTAGGAGGGAGGTTGTTGGGGTATTTTTTTTAATTAATGGTGTTATATATAGAAAGGGGACGTAAATTCAGGTAAAGGTTGCGTTTGTGGAAGGTAATATTGTTTTTGGCAATTTTCTATGTCAAGAGATTCGTCTCACGAAGCATCTGTCAACCATATGCGTGGGTTGTATAACGATCTAACGAATTATTTTAAAATAAAGCTATATAATTCATCTAATCGTCTAGATTTCTAGTCTATTTATAGTAATGATATATAAAAAGTATTTTAATTATATAAAATGGGGAAGTTTACAAAAAACAATTGAGAATTTTTAGACTGGGTTTATTATTGACGTAGTTGTGTTTTTATAGTTGTCAAAAGAAAGAATATCTTAATAAATCTTATGGGGAAACACATATTCGAGAAACAAAATATGATTATTAAATTAATTAAATTATTTATACATATTCATTTTAACTTTAGTTGTAAAGAGTTTGTCAGGACATGTGTAAATATTTTAGCTGTTTATTAATCCAGCATAAGATAATTTTAAAAATATCTTAAAGTTTTTTTTAAAAGAATTCAAATTAAGCATTCTTATTTTTTGCAGGATTTAAAAAACTTATTTTGTTAACTGTTTTTTGCTTCAAGTGGTATTGTACTAAAATATCTGATTTAATTTTAGTCAAAGTTCCGATTCTTTTAAGGAAAGAATTTTACACCATCTAGTAAAGAACGAATGTGTTATCTATTTAAGTTAAACATCTGTAATATAAATTTCTGAACACATACAATTCTAAACATATAATCTTCTTACGAAGCAGTGTCTAAGATAATGAATAATCTCGGAATGATTTCTTCGTATTTACCTAAGAAATGTTACTTCATATATTTTTCATATATTCTTTAATCTGATATATGTATGTTATATAAGATTAAAATATTAAGAAATTAAATTTGTACAGTATAATTACAAAACTAATTTGTGTATTTAACTGTGAAATTCAGCAGTGTTAGTTTAGTATAATAGTAGCGAACGGATGTCAGTTATAGAGAAGTTTAAAACTAGCTAGAGAATTTTAAAGAGGTTTTATACGTTTTATTAATAATTGGATACGGATTTTTTAATCTTGCATTATACGATCAATATTTCACTAAACTTAATTTAATTATCACACACACACATCATTTCATTTTTCTAAATAAGAGAAATTAATTGAAATACTAATTGAATCTAGTTAAATATCAAACATCTGAACTGATTAAGAAATTATTTTTATAACAACTTCTTTTTCTAAATCCTTATCTTAAGGAATAAATTTATAATATGAGTTAAGTATGTTCCGCTGGTTCACGAACTGAATTTAAATAATTTTTTCAAACGTTTTTTCGTATTTTTTCGGTAATTAGTTTCATTGACTGTTACATATTAATCAATTAAAGAAAATCAACCGTTATTTTTATTAATTTATTATAATTACACAAAAAATTATAATTTCTAATTATTGAATATTTCATTTTCCGATTTTAAAAAATTAAATTCAAACCTAGAGAAGATTCATCGGTATCAGTTTAAAATGCAGATTACATTAACTAGTTTATTTGACAGTTATCAATTTCCTTAATTTTTAAATGATTTTGCACAATTTTAAGTTTTTGTTTTCGTTGGAAGTAAAAAATAAACTTTCGACAGTAAGATCAACAATGAAGTATTATATTCTATCTTATATGCGAATATTTTCTCAGCAGAGTTATATTCAATATTTAGTCTACCTCTAGTTGAAAATTTCTTTGTTTTAAATAATGATAAAATATTTAATCAAGTACATATTTAAAAACTGAAATAACTTTATCCATGATAGAATTTAGTCTTGTACAATAATTTATAAAATATACCTTACATACATTCAAAAATGTATTGTCATAACATTGATATTTCCGAAAAGTTATCAAATACTCTGTTCTCTCCTTTCAGTCTTTTCTATTTACATTACCAGTGCATTTATTCATTAGTTATTTTAGTAAAATCGTCTGTAGACTATTGTTTTAAAAATTTAAGAAGTTTTATTCCAACAACTTGAACCGAAAATACGTTTTTGACGATATTTTGTATTGGTTTATGATCTTTTAAACTGCATAAAATAACATTATGACAATATTTGTTTTTTATGAATTAAAATAATATATACTTAATTTAATAAAATACTTTTAATTCGGAATATCTTTTGGAAAAACCTAGAAGGAAAATATCGTGTAATATTCTTTCAAGTTCCAATTCAATCGTATTATAAAGTTTTAATTAAGGCAATATGTGTTTATAATAATTTTTATTTTAACAAAACTATGCATTTATCGTGAAGTATTTATTCTGTTTAATTTATTCTTCGGATATAAATTTATACGCTTCTTTGTAGAAAAAAAAAGTATAACGATTTTTAAGTAAAATCTTATTTTAAGATATGTTAAGGTGTAAGATTATAAAGAATATATATATCTATTCATTTTTAAACATGGAGACTTTAAGTTGGCTTAAATTATTTCTCCCAACTTATCTCATTTATACTGTTTTTCAGAATAATTATAGACAGTTAAAACTCAAGGAAAATAACTGAAACTTCGATAAATTTTGTTTAACTTAAAAAATAATATAAATTTAAACAATATATGGGGACGCTTCGACGAACATTTCTCGGAATAATTGTCCTTAATAGTTGTTATTGAATATTGTGCAATACAATTGTTGAATGAAATGTATATTTGATATATTACGTAAACACTACACTAATTTTCAGTAATTATTTAAATTCTTGCAAAATTAGCATGTTTGGTTTTAACATCACTTGCTTTATTTTTTGTCCATTAAAAAAAAATATTCTCGGAGATTTCAAATTAAAAAAAACTTCGAAACAGGCATTACAAGACATCAGTATTAATTTGTTTAGAATTTAAATGCGATAAAAAGGAATTAAATAAAATTGTTGGTACTAAAAGAGATATGTGTGTGCCAGAGATTAGATTGCGGATTATTTCTCTTCCTCTATCCTCTAAATTTCTTAGACATGATTTTAAACTACGAGTTGAACGGGTTGAGCACTTCTTTATTTGAAAACTGTAAATCTGCAAAGCCTCGTAGCTTTTACGTTGACGTGGTGTGGAAATTCGGAGAGAGGAATGTCAGTTTAGGTGTTGTCCTCGTTTTTTGACCATTATTCAGAACTAGAAGATCCGTCACCAATTCCTTCTTGTTGCTTTGCGTGAGTGAATATTAACATCACACTGGTCAGTTACACGAGGCTTTTAGCGACGGACCTCGAAATTTTGAACGATGGTCAAGTAAAGAAGACGACACCTCAGCTGTCATCTCCCTCTCCTAACTGCCACACCACACCAATGGAAGGACGTTTGAGCTCTCGACAGATTTAACGTGTTTCGCTTCCCTACACGGCAGGTCTTCAGTGGTACTGGGTTCGAACTCATGACACGCCAGGCACTAGGCTACGGCGGCCTTTCGAGGTGCTGTGTGTGAACATGTGTGTGTTTCGAAGTGTGAACATTAGTAAACAATCCTTCGGAATGATATACAGATCTTTGATCTTTCTTCATTTACAATCCTTTTCTCATTCTACATATCTTACTTTTTCTTAAATTATGATATTCAACGTCAATAGACCTTGTGGACTTTCTAATTGAAATATCAATAAACTATCAACCAATCAATTTTTTCTTCAAATTGTTTGTATTGTCAGTGTTTAGTGTAAAACAGAGCAGGGCAACTAGGGCCTGCTGTGAGTTTTTATATAGCCTGCCCCAAGACACTTTGAACCAACAATTCTTCCCCTTGAGCGTTCAAATATTCATCTATTACGTTTCACTATTAGGACTCCAAAGTGCCTTAAAGTATTTCTACTAACATATTATCTGCAGAGTTTGGAGGACGAGGTCACGACAAAAATGTCAGGATTTTAAGAAAATAAAGCCTATATATAAATTGAATTTGCTCTGTTATCCATTACTGATGATATCGATACAGTACCTAAGGAGCTACAACTTTAACTTATTGACTTGGAGTTGAATCACAATGTGAAGGAAATGTTTAATGCTATGACAGTCACTTTTACAAATTCTTGTCTGCTGAAAAATTTCTATGTATGAAAAAATTTGCTGGGAAATTGTTCTTTATATTTTAGTTGACATATTATGGGATGAGAAAAGTTTTTCTTGCATGAAGATCAACAAGAGTAAATAGAGAAGCAAGTTGGTTAACATAAACTGGCAAGAGCTGTGATGAGAATTGAAAAACAAGCAATCTCACTACTGATTTTGAAAAAAAAAATTGTAGTAAAGTATGAAAAATAAATTGGGTACACATTTGTCTCATTAAACTAATTCTAAAATTAAATGTGCTTGTGCAGTTATAGAAAATATGAAATTAGCACTCTAAAGAAATTGAATACACCTGCCACTATTTTATTTCATTTATATTCATTTTTTATAATGAATACAATAATTTTAAAAAGATACAGCTCTCCAGTATCTTCCGTTCCCACAATGTGCCCCGCGAACCAAAACAAGTTGCCCACCCATAGTGTGGACATTATAGGATTCATAGTAAATAAACAAATGTTTGTTACAGCTTTGACAAGCATGGCTTTTGTGATATTAGGGCCAACAATCAATTTTCCTATCCAGTTCTATCGGCAACTATTTTGACATTTGTGGACTAAAATAATGGAAACTAAATCATTAAAGTATCGATAAATGCTTGCAATAGAATAAATCATTTGAATAAACATACAAAATTGCTCTTTTTTTGCAGTGGTATTACTAAGGTTCCTACAATTTTTCCAATGAGCTCTATATTTTATACGTGAATCCTTGAAAAAGGGAACAAAATGCATGCGTAGGTTTTTAAAATGTGCTGTGAATCATAGTGTTTTTCCGTGGGAATTTTTTTTTATAAAAAAAGTAGTTCGCTTAAATAATTAAGAATTTATCCATGCAAATTTTTATAAAAGTCACTTTTATCTATAAGTGAATAAAAATTCTTACATCAATCCAGAGAGCATATTAGTTACTGAACATTATTTCTTCATTAATAAAGAAATTAGTTTTTGAAAACATTTAAAAAATTACTTTTAAACGCAAATTCAATGATCTCCTCTTAAAATATACAGAAAAACAGGTTTGTAAATTTGCATTGATTCACAGACGTGGCTTGCCTCTGAAAGATCATAAAACAATATTATATACTGTAAATATCTGTATTTTTATTCGATACTGAATACTAAATCAACATTAAATATTTTGATTGATTTATTCTTTAATACTCAAAAACTATTCGTAACGGATCTCATTATATTGCACCATCGTCAGAAAATGAAGATTTCCAGAGTTGGCTCTCCATGATATATGTATAATGTTACATATATCATGGACTCGTTACAAAACCGGTCTTTAACGGTATCTGAACATGGACACGGGTCTCGACAGTACATCGCCGACTAGGAATTCGCGATTATGTTCAATGCAATTATTCAATTTAAATCATTTCCTTTAAGGAATAAATGTTTATTATCATCCCAATGTAAAACAGGTTGATGAATTTTGGCTGCACATACTTCATAATTTTGAATCTCGATCAAGTGACGGGATGACATGGGAAATGGCACTCCCATTTCCATATCACCACACCAAGTCAGGACTTTGAGCATAGAGACAGGCATCAGCTTATCTACACGATGGGCAACAGTAGCACTAGGTTCGAAATTATCACAACCCCATCACGAATTCGTAACCGCTACCACTAGGCTACAGCGGCCTTTTTTTTACGGAAGAAATTAGAAAAGTTTTTCAAAGTAACTTTATATGCGAGTAGGTGTGTATCAAAGTGTTTAAAATCAGCTTTAAAAAATTTGTATGTTTGGAAAGAGGTCAGTTTTAATGTATTATTAATTTCGAATATATCATTTTGTTATTATGAAGTACTAGGTAATGAGTGAATATTTGCGTTGCACTATTCAGCTACAGGAGGGCTTTTGGAATCGGACCTCATAATTTTAAACTATGGTCAAGAGACGAAGATGCTGAGCTAGCACCCCCTCTCCTAACTACCTCATCAAAGGGAAGACGTTTGAGCTCTCGACAGATTTAATGTGCATCGCTCCCCTACACGGCGGGTCTTCAGCAGTACTAGACTCGAACTCGTAGCATGACAACCACGAGTCCGTTACCTTGACCACTAGGCTACTACTAATAATTCACGAGAATGAGATTTTATTTTTACGCTTAGCTTATGAAAAGATTTTAAAAATTATCGTTAGTTACATAATATATCTAAAATGTCCAAGATGCTTTTAAATGATTTTCGATTTTTCTCCTTTACAGGGAAGTTTTCCTCAAAGTAACTTAAACATGATAAAAGCCTTTTCAGCTTATGGTTTACTGAAAGGGTTTTAATACTTTTGTTTTTTAAAAATATTTTTTAATTTCTCTCATTCTAAGGTATTGTAACTGAAAATTTTTCAAATGATTAAAACTTTGAATACCCTTAGGAGTACTTAGAAACGATATAAATAGACAATTCCATTGTATTCTTATTTTACTTTTAACTTAACTCAGAATACTTATCTGTACTTTAAGATCGCTCATAATTCATGAACTCAAGTTTTGAAGGTCTACATTGTAGTGGGACTGATTCAAGTTAAATTTGTCATGTCACAAAGTCCTCACTTTGAGAAAGCTATGAAAGTGGGGTGACAGCTCAGGTGTTGTCCTCCTCACTTGACCAAGGCTCAAAATTACCAATTCCATCGCCAATAGCGGTTATGTTTATTTGTGTAGGGAAACGTTCATATAATTCTCACTCATACACGCCACTGAAGACCTGCTGACAAAGCCCTCTGGTCCTTGTCAGCCTCTTGACAAGGACCAGCCTTGTGTCCTCCTGAGGTCTTTCCGACATGGTGTGGCAGTTCGAAACGGAGTGCCAACTCAGATTCCATCTTTATCATAGTACAAAATAATGAGGTCCGTTGCCAATAGCTATGGTAGAGCTTAATAGGGCCTCCTTTATAAACACTCAATCACTCAAGAAAGTGAATATTAACGTCGCACATGAGGGCTTTAGGTGACGGACCTCGTAATTTTAAACCATGGTCAAGTGACGAGGACAACACCTAAACTGACACTCACCTTTTCCTAACTTCCAACGAGAGGACGTTTGAGCCTCGACTTACTTAACATCCATCGGTCCCTTCTGCATGTCTGGTTTTCAGCGAAACGAGGTTCGAACTCATGAAACACCATCCACGTGTCTATTACCTTGACCACTAGGCTACCGCAGTCACCTTACTCACGCAAATCACCTCAGTTAACATCCGTTGTTAAAAAACAAATATGCCTTTTGTTAAAGTTATGAAACACAAAAAATCTCTAGAGGATTAAAATAAAAACATTAATTTGAAATAAACCTTAAAATTTGTCATCAAATCCCAAATTTCAAAAATATTCGGACGTCCTAGGCCCACTACTTACTTTCAGAATGCTTTGCATTCTTAACCGGAGAGTAACCGGAATTTAACATTGTCAATCCCAACACCAAATAATACATCCAACCCTCGCATCAAAGAATTAAAACTTCATGAGTGGCCGAAATTCCGACGAAATAACGAAGAGCTAAGAATTGGTTGCGTCCGCTGAGAGATTCGAATTTGACGTTAGCAATGTCGAACGTCATCTCCAAACGTCGGCGTTAATTTTTAACAATTAGGGGAGTTAAATTTGCTGAGGAGTAATTAAGAGGAAACACTGGAGGTAAGACCGCCAATTCGCGTTGCAAGAGGGGGGAGTACTTGGGGGTGTTACTAGGCAACAATGAAGTGGCTCAGTTGGAGCTGTGAAAATGAGTTGCATGAAGGGGAAACGTTCCCTTCGAAATAATTCAGAGATTGTTTTGCAATATCCAGTTGAAATTAAAAATTTTGGTACGGAATACCAAATTATGAATCAGATCAAGTTTTAATAGATATTTTATTCATAATGGACTTTTCCTAAAATTTTAAGAAATTTTGAATAATTGCATTTTTAACTGTAACAGAGATCTTGGATTTGATCTAATTTTTGTTTTCGTTGAATTTTGAAGAAATTTGAGGGCTATTGGCGACGGACCTCATAATTTTGAATGAGGTTAAGTGGCGATAATCACATCTAAACTGCACCCCAACCCCTAATTTCTGCAACACACCAAAGGGATGATATTTGATCCCCAGTAGATTTAACGTACATCAGTCCCTTTACATGGCGAGTTCTCAACGGTACTAGGCTCGAACTCATGACTCAAAGGCCACGAATCTGTTACCTTGAACACTAGGGTACCTTGAACGTGGTCACACCACGCCAACGGGAGTCGTTTGCACTATGGCAAATTTAACATGTATCATCCTCTCTAAACGGCGGGTCTTCAGCGGCACTAGGCTCGAACTCATGGCACAGCAGCCACGTGTCCATGACATTGACCACTAGGCTATTATGGCCTTTATTGGCGATGAAACTCGTTATTTTGTACCAAATAATCCCTCTCTGAAGCAACATGGTAGCCATAATAGCCTACGTAGCCATAATAGCCAAAATTACGAGGTTCATCACTAACAGTCCTCGTGTTGCTTTATAGTGCGACTTTGAAAAACATTGAATCACTTACCGAAGAATGGATGCGAACTCGTGGCTTTGTTTCTTGAGTTCCAGTCCAGGAACCATTTAAAACCTAGTTGAGGAGTTGCTGTATGTTACATTTGTTAAGGCTCAAAGTCCTCACGTTAGCTTTGAGTGTGTTTGGAAAGGGGGGTATATATAGTGCAGTTTTACTCATTCCTTGACCGATGCTCAAAATCATGGCACCGATAACCTTTAGGTTGCTTCTTTGAATACGTCGTCAATGAACATTTTATTTATCAGTCGATTTAAGCTTCTCTGGCTTTTTCTTTGTATCTCAAAATAAGATAAATATGTTTTGAAAGTCTTTTCGGCGTTAACTGGGTGATCAGGCATGGTCTCTTTATGCATAATTTTTTCCATGATTAATAATCAGATGATTTGAGGAAACATAATCATGTTAATTAAGTCATCATTATTTGAAGCCATTTAAAATTGCAGTTTGAAATTTGAATGAGAATTGACTCTCTCCATCTATATGTATATGTGTTGTGGAATTGACTTCAGTTAATTACTTTGCTCGCAAGATGAGCAAGGATAGCCTAGTCATTCAAATCATGAGCATAATTTTACTGAGTGTTTTAATGTGTAATAATATGAATTATGGTGTCAGAGCTCTCAGAATTGTGACGCTAAGTTTGGAAGGTGAGGTACCAGTTCGGATGTCTCTCTCGTTTCCATTACGATATTTTAACTAAATTTCTCAGGTAAATCTTTCAAAGTCTTGTAGTAATAGATTATTGGTGGTGTAATAGACTTTTAACGAAAGAACAGTGGTACTTGACGCAGAACTAAAGACTTTTGATCAAAATGTTATTTTGAGAGAAGGCGCTAAGAAAGCATCAGAAGCTTTCTGACAAGAGTGAGGAGCAGCAATTGCCAGAACTCTACCAGATCATTCAAATATATAACCATCACGTGAAAGGCAAGTACTTGATGTTGGAGGGTTACTTAACAAAAAATACTTATTTTAATATTTGTAAATATATCTTATTAAAAATTAGGAAGAAATTTATCACAAACATATAGAAATACAAATAAGAATGGTTGATACAGTAAAAATACAATTTGATCAAACAAACAGGTTTAAATATCATTCTTAAAGAAATCATAATACAACGTTTCTAATGCACACTACATTTATTGGAGCTATAAGTACTCACGCCGGTGTGGTAAGGATAAAGAAAATTAGGTTCTTAATAAAGTTTCAGCTTCGCCGTTCGACCGTGGTTAAAGAGTATGAGTCATACTGCCTATGAATCGGCACCAAAAGTCTTGGGGCCGAGGTAGCCTAGTGGTTAGAGCATCAGACTCCAGACCGAAGGGCCTGGGTTCGATGCCACTAAATACCACCGAGTACGTGCTCGTTAAATCAGTGGGTCCGAAAGTCTTGTGGGAGGTCGCAGCAGAAACCACGAGTGCAGGGGGCTGGAGAATATTTCACTTCCATGTCAAAATTGTGGAGGAAAACATTGGAGTTTTTTTTGTTTTTTTTAACCTTATTTCGTCGTAAATAGCGTTATTTCTTAGGGAAATTAACATTTTTTTTTAAATACACTTTTCTTCTTTTATTCGTAATTGGTTCTTCAATATCGGGCAAGAAAAATAAATGTGTTCCGTCATTTACTTTTTAACTCTACTTAAAATAAAATTCAGAAACTTCATAGTTTGTCTCAATGATAATCTATTATGATAATCTCTTTATCTATATATATATATATCATGATAAATCCTTCAGAAAAAATATTGTTTACGCAAGTTATCTTGATATTCTCACTATGAAACGGTTTCATTGTGTTAGCAATAGTTAATACAAAAAACAGAAATTCACTGTTATCAAATAAATACTATTAATTGACAGTTAGTCATGTGAAAAAAATATTCCTTTTTTTACCGGTAGAGAAGACTTATAAAAAACCTACCGGCAAATCATCAGACAGAAATTCGTGGAAGAAATTCCCCTCTCGGTTCGTTGTATTTAAATCTATCGATGACATATGGATTTTCTTAATGATACGATTGAGTGAGAGTAACCTTACTTTCTGCCGATCAAAATCCTTTCCTTTTACAAGCCAAAGAATGAGTACAAAGAACTGCCTGAGTAGCTAATTCATGACGTAATGATGGATGATTATTGGTTGCTACAACCTAATTGCAGCGAAGAAAAGAAGCCTATATAGCTTTATTCACTTATCTCAGTACACCGTAATGGTTTCACTTTGCTAGTACTTCAGGCTGTGATCAAAGGTACATTGCTGATTTTTTCCATGAAAATATTCTATGCTATTTTGTCCATAGTTTATATTTAAAATTAAAAGGAATTACACTAATTTTCTTCGATATTTAGGATTTGAACAATGAAATGTTCAAAGCTATGGGTACATATAAGTTTAATTTTTTAGATAGGATGGTAGGGGAATATATATATATATATATATATACATAAATAATTGTATTATAGGCACCAAGAACAAAAATTTAAAATTCAGAAATATAAAAGAAGCAGAAAAGTACTTTAAGTTTAAGTGCCAATTTTCAGGGGTAGTTATTTCATAGAGAAACCACCTATTCATACGTTTCTTTCATACATAAAATTCCAAGCAATTTAATAGAAGTGGGTATGGTGGGGTGATCTTTTTATATACTTTTAAAGATGGTTAATTACTTTAAAAATGTGGCCGCGGCAGCCTAGCGTCTATAGTCATGAATTCGTGGCCGGTGCGTTACGGGTTCGTGTTCCGATGCCACTGAAAAATCTCCCTGTAGAGCGAGTTGATGCACGTTAAATCTGTCGAACTCAAAGTCCTCCCTTTAGTGTGGTAGTTTGGGGAGGAGAATGTAAGCAAAGGTGACATCCTTGACACTTGACCGAGGCTTAAAATCACAAGGTCTGAAGCTAACGAACGTTCTGCTTTATAGTGTCTGGTCGCGAGCGCCAAGTGGTCAAGGCATCGGACTCGTGGCTAACGCGTCCCGAGTTCGAGCCCCGTACCTCTGAAAACCCGCCGTGTAGGGGAGCGATGCACGTTAAATCTGTCGAGAGCTCAAGCGTCCTCTCGTTGGTGTGGTGTAATAGTTAGGAGAGGGGGTGCCATCTCATGTGCCATCCTTGTAATTTGACCACGGTTCAAAATTACGAGGTTTGTCGCCAAAAGCCCTCGAGTAGCTGAACAGTAGGACGTTAATATTCACTCATTCATTTTCAAGAAAATATTTTTTCTATGCAATAATGCACGTAATTCGGTTTGTATAAGAGAAGCGTTTTTTTTTAAATTGAAAACAAACTTATTGTTTTTAATTTTTTTCGTTCATTTTTTTAGAAAAAAATTAATATGTTATGCCTTTGTATCAAAAATTATTTGAGCATATATATAAAACATTGTTGTAAAGCAAAGTTAATAACAATTAAAATAATTTATAGCAGAGAAAATTATTAATTTTAGATACCCCTAATTTGAACAAAAACTCATTAGGAAATAAAAACTCTACAATCAAAATTACGTCAAAAAAGTAACCTTTTCAATTTATTTCTAGTAATTGAATGTAAGAAAAACATCGAAAAAGTGAAGAAATTTTTCATAAATATCACTATTTTGAAACTGCTTGTATTCTATTACTTAGAGGAGCTTCTCCCGAGTGAGTGAGGGAATATTTACGTCCCACTGTTCAGCTACACGAGGGCTTTTGGGGACGGTCCGCGTAATTTTGAACCATGGTCAATTGACGCGGACGACACCTGAGCTGGCACCCCCCTCTCTTAACTACCACACCACACCAACGGGAGGACGTTTGAGCTCTCGACAGATTTAACGTGCATCGCTCCCCTACATGGCGGATCTTCAGTGGTACTGGGCTCGAATTCATGACATGCTAGCCATGATCCGATGCCTTGACCACTTGGCCACCGCGGCCGAGCTTATCCCCAAAGAAAACTGATTGCAATAAAACTTATTCAATATACTATTTCATAAAAATAAAAATACCATCTATACAAAATAATTGCCCAGCGATTTTCAAAACATATTGTTTCTTTATCTGTATTTTTCAAACATAAAAAAAAGATATAAAAATTTTATCAAGATCTTTTGAAGTATTTCAGTGGTTGGGTAAGTCTACCTCTCTCTTAGATTTTATTTTACTTAATAAACAGTAAATCATCATTTCTCTCTTTCCTTTTCCCCGAAGTCTTTCTTCCGTAATATAAAGGATTCAAAATCTTTTTCTTACATTAGAAATTTCACAATCCAGCTTCCTAAACTTTTAGTTAGTCTAGACTTCTGGTTTCAATATAAGTAGATAACTATATTTCTATAAGAAATCAAAATAATGAAGGAGAAAGCTTTCATTTTTTTTAACATTTGATATGAAATTTTATATACCGAAATTCTCTTCTCCAATTACACTAGTGAAATATTCTTCCATACAGCCAATAAAAATTGTTAGTCTCGTATACATAATGCGTTTTAACTGAAATGTTACTCTGCTAAGTTAAAATCGATGTCTATTTATAAACAGGCTGTATATAATATTCATTCATCAGATAAAAATATTTTTCACATATTACAAATTAAGAACCAGGGAAAGAGAGAGACTGACTGAATTTCACTTAGTACTTCACAAAAGCTTTTAAATTAATACACTTCAATATGAGCAGTATTAGTTTCACGGAGAAAAAAATGTTTTGTCGAATTCCTTCCAGACAGTAACACCCCCTCACAGACTGAGTGAGGGAATATATTGACGTCACACTGTTCAGCTACACGAGGGCTTTTGGCGAGGAACCTCGTTAATTTTGAGCCATGGTCAAGTGACAAGGACGACGCCTGGGCTGGCACCCCTCTCTCCTAACTATCACACCACACGAATGGGAGGTCGTTTGAGCTCTCGACATATTTAACATGCATCGCTCCCCAACACGGTGGGTCTTTAGTGGTACTGGGATCGAACTCATGACTCACCAGCCACGATCCGTTACCTTGACCACTAGGCTACCGTGGCCATCGTACCAGACTGAGCTTTCTACCACACATGCTAATCCCAGATTTCTGGGGGTACTCACCTTGATTTTACAACGCACATTTCTCGTTTCCTTTTATAATGCCGATTAAGGCATACATTCATCCGTGTTTCGGTAACGGTAACGGTTATACATTTACGTGGAACTTTAGAGAAATCTCTATCATCCACTCATCATAATAAGTAGAAAAAAATAAGAATAATTTGCTGAAGTGTTACATAAGAATATAAAGCAGTCCACAATGAGTGCAGCGCAACAACGTTGGTGAAGGGGTGAATGGGAACTACATCCAGTTGATTTAGTTAATGACGTCACATCTCTGACAACCACGCCCGTCTTTCAACCGGCTGCCGCATCTCGACGGAACGAGGGGAGAAAAGGGAGGACTTTCTTTAATATCAAAGATTAAAGAGAATATTATTTTTAAGTCCGTTACTCATTACCTCTTAAATATCTGCGTGCGGTTATTGAAAGGAGATTTTAAATAACCACTTGGTAAAAAGTAAGAAAATATGGTGAAGTTTAAAATAGGATCAAGTTACCACACTAACCATATGAAAAAGCTTGCATGGAGGGGTGGGGGTAATAATTAGGGTGAATGAAGTCTTGCAAAAGAAAACAACGAGTGATAAATAATTTAATTTGTATCAAGACATTCTCATCTTTTTCAGAGCTGGGAAGTGTTGATATGAGTGGTTAAGGACTGCTCTAGGTCTCTTAGAAGAGCTAGGGGTAGAATTATCATAAGCCGGGATTTCTATGGTGGATTCATTTGGAATCTGTGGTAACCGGTTGAAAAAATTTTCTGACTGTTTTTTAAAGAAATCAAGAAGTGGCGGAACGTTAAGATCTTTTTCATACAATTCGCTTTCTACAATTTTTAAAACTATTTTTATTATTTTTATTTTTCCTTGCCAACATGTGGATGTCGTTGGATTTCAACGAAAGTTGTACTGAATGAGAATATGCACTGGAAACCGATGAATACGGCAGTGAATCTGATTTGAATGTTTCTAATTGGGATGAAGAAATGGAACAAAAAAATGACAGTACACTTATACAAAGCATGTGGAAAAGCTTTTTTGGGCGAAGGAACATTTTGATCAATTTCACAAAGATTTGTAACTTTAATTTAAAATTCCTATTTTTTTTTCAAATCCTTGTAACTCAGCCATTTTGTAATTTAGCTTTTGTAATTTTATGCCATCCTAAAAAATGAAAATCTGCATTATAAAGTTTCCTGTGTTGTTTACACTGATCGTACGCCTAAATAAGCAGAGTACCCAAGTGAGGTTACAATGAGATTTTGCCCTAAACATAGTATGGCTTAAAGTGTAGTATAGGGAGGGGTGCCCTTGGCGATGTCAATTACTTTTGGTGACCTAAATCGATCGCCAAGCTACTTCACTTAGCGATAGGTGTCCGAAAGCTGGAATGAGTTCTTTATCTCACCATGATATCTATATAAAAATCGCCAAATCCAAAGAAAAATCGCCGAATTCTCAAAGGGCCCTCCCCCCATACTACAATTTAACCCATAGCATGTATCTACTAATGTTTACATGTGACAGAAAGAGTTAAGCATTTACTGTTTCTATAGTGTTCCGATGTAACTAGGGTAGCCTAATGGCTATGGTCTTTAAATAGTGACCGTTGTGTCTTAAGAGCTCGAACCTAGTGCTACTGAAGACCCGCCGTGTTGAGAGGAAGATACACGTTAAATCTACCAAGGCTAAAACGACTCCCTTTGGCTTAGTGTGGCAGCTTTAGCCTGGTGTTCAAGGTAACGGATTCGTGGCTGCCGTATGATGAGTTCCGGCCTAGTATAGCTGAAGACCCGCCATATAGGGGGCGATGCACTAAAAATCTGTCGATGCTCAAACGTCTTCCCTTTGATGTTAGGAGATGCCAGGTCAGGTGTCGTCCTCATCACTTGACCATGGTTCGAAATTGCGAAATCGGTCAACAAAAGCCCTCGAGTAGCTGAATAGTGTGACGTAAATATTCACTCACTCGATGGCGTTGTGTGGTTGTTTGAATTGGGTAGGGCTATCTTAAGTGTCACCCTCGTCATTCGACAGTGGCTCAAAGTTACGGGGTCCAACAACAATAAACCTCGTGATGTTTTATAGTGTGACGTAAATGACACAATCACGTGGCGAGTCGATTGTTTTTAATTTCTTGATGCTGCAAATCTCTGGAACATAAAAGGATTCTTCTGGTAACCTCAGAAAAAAGATATCGAGGGCTGTGATGTCAGGAGAACCTGATAATCATGAAGTTGTCCCTTTTTACCAATCCAACAATTTGGAAATGTTTCATCAAGAAAAGTATGGCTATGTGTTCGACCAATGACAGGTGGCCGCGGTAGCCTAGTGGTCAAGCAATGGACTAATGGGCTGGCTTGTCATGAGTTCGAGCCCAGCACCACTGAAAACCCACCGTGCAGGGGAGCAATGCATGTTAAATCTGTCGAGAGCTCAAACGTCCTTCCGTTGGTGTGGTGTTGTAATTAGGAGAGGGGTGCCAGTTCAGGTGTCATCCCCGTCACTTGAACATAATTCAAAATTACGAGGTCCCTCGCCAAAAGCCTTCGTGTAGCTGAACAGAGTAACGTCAATATTCACTCAGAAACTCTACTAATGACAGGGTGCCAAATCCTCCTAAAAATAGTAAGGCTGCCTGCATTTGCATTCATTTCAGCATATCGGATTGGAAAACGAATCAACTGATGACTAAGATAAACTAATGATTTATCTATTTGCTATGAGTTAGGGCGCATCAAACGTTAACTCAAAGGCTAGCGCATTCACAATTTCCTCCTCTTTACGCAATCACGGTTTTCTGGCCCTAAAATCCTCTGTTTAGGACAATTAGCCACTTTTGAAACATTGAATATTACTTTCACTGAGTGCAATTTTCAGAAGAAATTGATCATCATTAATTTACGGTTAAACGCGCACATTGCTTTTTCACTGCATGATGCCATTTTGACGCGGAAAGTTAGGAAAAATTGTGTGACAAAAATTAAATTTCTTGAACAAAAAATTATATCGACACAAACTGTTATATGTGTGTGCGCATCTTACTTCGTAAAATTATGGGTCAATTTAATTTTCTTTCCCAAAGCTCGAAGTGTACAGACCGTGTACTCTTATTGAATTAGGCTACAGACAATGAAACAGTGATGAAAATTTGTTTTTATCTTTAGAAAGGATTCAACCGGATCACTTTCTAATTTACTATTTCTTACATGTTCTACTTCTATACGCATTCTTTACATACACATACAATACTATACATTTACTATATTTCACACTTATTTTAAATTGTCACGTCATTCTGTTGCCCGTATCTCCTACACCTTTATCACTGAAATATAAATTATTTAATGTCAGAATTCATGCAAAAGCCCTTCGAGACACATTTCTACGTTCTTTGAATAATAAATGAAGAAGATTATTTTAGGTGCATATTTTTTTCATTTCATACTTTTATATATATTCAACATCTATTTATAATTGTTTTCCAAATTTTATCCTCTCTCCACAGCATCCTCCCCAAAGGTTATAGTATCTTTCTTAGAAATAAATTTAAGTCAATGCAATATACAGAAAATATATTGGCTGCAACAAGTTACACTAAATACAGTTTGATATAGCATCTTTAATGTAAAAAAATAATGCAAATTTAAAAAAAATATGTACTTAAATATAACTAGTTAATATATATATATATATATATATATATATATATGTGTGTGTGTGTGTGTGTGTTGTGTGTGTGTGTGTGTGTGTGTGTGTGTGTGTGTGTGTGTGTGTGTGTGTGTGTGTTACTGTCAAATTAACGAATTTCAAATAAGCATTACTCAACAGTGAGTTTAGTGAGTAAAAGAATTTTAATAAGATTTTTAATAAGTGAATATAACTATATATCTGGGCTGTGGGTAGTCTAGTGGTTAGAGCATTGGACTCCAGACAGGAGGGCCTGGGTTCGATGCCCGATGTCCCCAAATACCCTCCGAGTACACACGAAGTACGTGCTCGATAAATCAGTGGGTCCGAAAGTCTTGTGTGCCGTCGTAGTAGAAACCACGAGTGCAGGAAGCTGGAGAATATTTAGCTCCCTCCAGTCCTATGCCTAAATTGTGAAGGTGGAGATAGGTTGTGTCGCCATCTATCGTTAAGAAATCCAATATGTCTCACAGGCTCTGGCAACTTTCATTCCTTCCCTTCGCGAAAGACTCGCTAGAACAACAACAACAACAAATCTCCCCAGCGTCTTTCTCTATATAAACAGGCTATCTTATAATAGATTTAGAAATTCTATCCATTATTTTCAATTGGATTTCGCTCAGTATTATAAACAGAAATGAAACGGTTGGCAAGTCGCAAAATTGATTATATAAACCCCAATTTTATATAAATTATTTTTATATTATAAGAGCAATCCTATGTCTCAGCAATGTTTTCTCTCTCTCTAATATATATATATTTAAATATATGTAAAATAAATCACACAATTATAACTAAGCAAATATTCGAAATCATATGAATCCTAGAGTACGACATCCCATTTCAAAATATCAATGGCGAATAAAAATAATGAAGATCCAACATTTTCAAACGAAATTAAAATTGTATAAGATAAAATTTATAAAATATCCAAGTGCAACCTCGGACTTAGGACCGATAAGTGGGGTTAAATTAGTTTGATGGCACCAACCTTCCCCCTATTGCAGCTTGGTAAACTAATCTGAAAATATCCAAATTCTCAAAAATTTAAAATTTAAAAATTTAAAATTTAAAAAAACTTTTCCTTTAAAAATTTAAATTTAAAAAGTATATATTTCTTTTTTCAATACCTAAAAAATTAAACTATTCGCCATTGCATTCTGAAAGATATAACATAAAAATATTAAAATACTAAAACAACTAAGTGCATAATAAAACAACCATAAAACATCATAGATTATGCACCGATCTTTGAAATGTGTGGTTGTATATATATATATATATATATATATACTGTGCCACACACATCCATATTTTTCTCACATCCCCTGCACATCCATATTTTTCTCTCTTCCATGTTTTACATATTTCTAAATCTTTGGTTGTAGCATGAAGTCTATTAAAATGCTGCATCCGAATATAAGGATTCATTGCTTCTGACTCTAGAGTAATCTCTATTAAGTTTAGGTGGCTTAACCCCTTAAGTGGGGATTTTTTTTACCCAAAATGCTTCAAAAAAGGCATAGATTTATAACTAAGCACAATACTAATTTCCGCCTTCACCACACAAAAAATTGCCTAGACGAAAAGCATTTTAGTACCACAGACAAACTACATCACTTCTTCAAAAGATCAGCACTAAATAATACACCATAAGGATTAAAAATAATCGCGAATCAAAGAAAGGAAATATATCAGTGCCCGTACAGCATACGGGCAAACCGCTTAAGGGGTTATGTCTGGTATCGTAACAATGGGTTTTGAAATTTCTTTGGTTATTTTAGAGAATGTGGTTCCTCCGTTTTGTCCTTTTCGTTTCGTTTATCCTCTAACGTTTTTTTTTATATGGGAAATACATTATTATAGAAGATCCAGCTTTCTCTTGCCAAAAAATTTGTGAGTTCTGCATTTTTGGAAGAGTTGGTGCTATATCTACGAGATGGATAAAATTCGATGACTTAGACTTATCAGCAATAGCCATATCAGAGCTGGTGTAAACGGAGAGCTGAGGTGAATCAGAGCTTTTACATGAATGTGGAACATCGACATTTGGTGGTCTTTATTCTCAGACCTAGGGGCAGTGAGTGTAGGAGCAATAACATTTTCACTCCTGAAGATATTTCTGTTTACAGACTAAATACCAGTCACACTTTGAAGCCATTTAGTGCTATGTCTTGGCCTGGGGCCATGGTAGCCTAGTGGTTAAGATATCGGATCATGGCAGGCAAATCATGGGTTCGAGCGCAGTACCACTAAAGGCCCACCGTGTAGGGTAGCGATGCTCGTTAAATCTGTCGAGAGCTCAAACATCCTCCCGTTGGTGTAGTGTGGTAGTTAAAGTAGGGGGTGCCAGCTCAGATGTTATCGTCGTCATTTGACCATGGTTCAAAATTACGAGGTCCATCGCCAAAAGCCCTCGTGTAGCTGAACACAGTTGCAACGTTATTCATTCACTCTCTCTATACACACACACACACATATATATATAGAGAGAGAGAGACAGAGAGAGAGAAATATATATCCCTTGGCGTTTTGTTAAAATTAAAAGAAGAAAAAAAAAGGTGAATTAATGGAAACTGCAAAAATTGTAGTGTCTACGAGACCGTGCAAAGACCTGCCAAGGCTAAAATATTTCATTAATTTCTTGCTGACAGAAAATGTCTATTGCGTATATTTTTAGACATTTCCATTATAATTAAAAAAAACTTATTCGTTAACTTTTTCGAAAAAAACATTTTCAGCTGTTGGTTTTGATTAGAAAAGAAGAAAAAGTTATGGGAGAAAACTTTTTGCTCAAATAAAATGTCGTGCATTATTTTTTACTTGTATTCCGACCAAAACAGAATGATATTGGTTCGCATTTGACAAGCTATTAATATTTCTTTTATTATATGTCGAGGAGTTCTTTTTTTTTAGTAAATACTTTTCAAAAAGTGCTTCATTACTGATTTTTATCTGTTATTATTGGCATGAGATTAATCAGAAATGTTGAGCAATTTCTTTTTACTATTTTTATCATTACTTCCAGCTATTTCCGAAGAGATTAAAATAACTAAACTTAAAAAATATTGAAATAAATTTCTTTTGTAATTTATTTTTATTTTCTAATATATGAACTAATTACCAAGAAATAAAAAAAGCTATTATTTTCGTGGAGTTGTTGTTTATTTCGTTTGGTGATAAATATCTTTTTTAAGCAATTTTGTTCTTATGAATGTAGAATACTATATCTAGTAATTAATCAACATTTTCCAAATATTTTATGGTATCTCTTAAACTTATCAGGAATACCAACATGCTCAAATTTCTTTTCTCATGTGTTCTTAATTTTTTTCTAATATGCATGTAATTTTAGATTATTTCCGGGTTTTTTTTTTTTTAAAAAAAAAAACTTCTTATGGGTGGCTACAGTAGCCGACTGGCAGTGGCGTAACGTACACCCCCGCAACCTCCACATTGCGGGGGCCCATGGATTCTAGGGGGGACCAAAGCCTGATTGACTCCAAGTATGTGTTTTAGACTGGGGCCCAAACCTGACTTTGCAGGGGGGCCTAATATTTTTCGGTACGCCACTGCCGAGTGGTCATGTTAACAAGATGACCGGTGTTATCGATTCTTGGGTTGGAAACCCAGTGCAACTGAAGATACAACTTGTAGATTGACTAATACACGTTAAATCTGCCGTGGCTCAAAGATCTCTCGTTGGTGTGGTGTGGAAGTTAGGAGCATGGAGTACCAACACCGGGGTCATCCTCGTGATGTGTCATTTCTCAAAAGTACGAGATCTATCACCTATGCCCTTCATCTTGCTTGAAATGTGACGCTAATAAACAATGATTCTGTAAAGACCGTTCATGGAATCACTGCTCCAAAAGGAAATATGATGAATTTTGAAACATATTCTCCCCACATCGCGAATCGAGAAATTCGAAGATTCTCTAAAAAATAAAGAATAAAGGAATATACAGTCGACTCTCGATTATTCGAAGTTGGAGGCACCAATGAAAAACTTCGATTTATCAAGAGTTCGAATTATCAAGAGGGTAGAAAATAACTCCCAAAATACCCGAAGAGAAATTTTTTTTCTGACACATTTAAATTTTTAACTATGTGATAAAACTATAATTGTACACATGTATAAAATTACTTTAAAGCATTTTTAAAAGTACATATGATACAGTATGAAAATTATGCAGAAGTTTAAAGTCCTGTATTAAAGGAATACATTCAATAAATGTATACACAATCCTGCACATCACTTCACAGTAGTGGACCAACCTTTCTGAACACATGAATAGCATGGCCACTTGTGAAAACGAAATATATGGACGGCTGACTGTCTACTGTCCACTAGAAGAAGGAAAGCAATAAAAGTGTTTTTTTCGTCCGAGGAACAATAAAACACAAAGATGAGGAGCAGACAGATGGTCATCAATGGGTCTAAGTTACAGGGGACACACGCAAAGACAATACAACGCGAAACTTGCAAGCTCCAATCTGTTTGCTACAGGACTGTACATGATAGTGAGTGTTCGAATTGTCAAGAGTTTTATATAACTTCGACTTATCGCGTGTTGTAGTCTGGCCAACCACAGATTTTACTTCGAAATATTGAGTGTACCAAAACGTATTGTTTTAGTTCGAAATAAAGAGTTTTTCTAGGGACTGAGCATATATTTCTGATTATCGAGAGGTTCGTATTATCGAAGGTTTAAATTATCGAGAGTCGACTGTATGTTATTTTACGATAACTAAAAAATCCTTCTGGTTTTTTTATACATATATATGTATATATATTTTCTATTTCATACAACTTAACCGAAACTTGTCTGTTACGAGGCTTAATAGTTAGGTAAATGGTAGTAGTACTAAAATGTGTAAAAAAGAACTACTAGAGTAAAGTAAATATACCTCTAACTAGTACTTAAAATGTAGCCTATGGTCCAACAGAAGCGGTGTAAAGGTGCATGTGATTTTATATAAACGGTTCTATATAATATTTACTTATTTTGCATTAAAAATAAGTTGGTTTTTTAGAAGTTTTAAATTACATTGTAATGGTTTTTAAATTTATAAGTAAATTGCATAGCCGGAAGGATAGCGTAGTTGGTTTGGTGCAAGCCTTGTACACCCAAGTTTATGATTTGACCCCAGCTGATGTCAGTGGATTTTCACGATATTAAACTCTTCAACATCTATGTCGTTTGATTACACAGCATGTTGAAGATGCATAGAGTGCTTGTTTGGCTACGGTGCTCTCAGCAAAATTTAACTCCTAGTACAATTTCGCATTGTCAAATATCAGGTGCTTCCCTCTGGAGAGGAAACTGAGTGCCAAAACTGCGTTGAGGTGATTGGTATCCATTTATATGGTGCCACACTAAAAAGAGATACCAGTTCAAGGGGAATGTACTAGGGCTGCAATGGTAATTACCAAATCCACAGCCCTATTAGAAAGAAATAAAGTAAATTGTTATCGTTTTTTTAAGGTATCCGACTACCCTAAAATTGGGAATTATTTTATAATTTTATTTTATATGTCCTTTATTAAATTTATAGAAATACTAAGTTTAATATTTTCCATTTACTTGAACAAAAAATGCAAGTGTTTTAATAAAAGCAAATGCCAGAATTTTAAGCAAGATGTCACACCTTAAAATGCGATTTACTTGAAATGAAATGTGTTTTTTTTTAATGCTCAAAAGGGAACAGCGACTGCTCAAAAAGTTTTGAAAAAAAAACTGAAAATTTTTATGTATGTTCTGTACAATAGTTGAAATGTTTTAACGATCAGATTTATCAATCAATATTTTATTACAAAATTTACAGTCCCTTGTAAGAATATAATTACTGTATTTTTAAGGAATTTCAATTAATAACTAAGATAAGGGGCTCTAGTTTTTGTAAAAATTAAAATAACTCTTATCCTGAAGGTCATTTCAAAAAAGAATAGCAAAGCAACACATTAAAATTGAAAAATTGTTCACAAACTGATTATACAAAATGGGCTCCGTTTATGTAAGTTTTTATAAATGTTTACCAATTTTTCCCAATTTAGCAATAATAATTTATTTTTCTCTTCCTAATTTTAGCATATTTTTCTAAAAATATACTCAATAAATTGAAAAATCACAATAAAAATCCCATTTTTTAAAAGCTATCGCAAGTAGCGGATACCTTAAGATCAAATACGTTCCCACTTGTTTATTTTTGAATTTATTGTCAGGAAATTGTATGCTAAAAACAAAACTGCAATCATTCATTTCTAATCGACACCTATAATTTGTCGATTAGTAAACAAGCATAATGTAAATATATTGCTTACAAGACATCTTTATCATTTCTCAGTGATATTATTTTGATCAATAAAAACTCAAAATGCTATTCAAAGTGAGTTTTACCTCTAAAGTATTAAAAAAGAGCAAAATGAAAGAACACGATGACACATTCAAAAATGCTCTAATATCAAACGAAGATTAATGATGAACGATTAATTAAAAGAAATCATTGTTTATAGCTTCAAAAAGAAAAGCAAAACTGCGAGGGGTTGTCAAAATAGAAACCGCTTCTTCGAAATCAAAGCCATATTTAAATAGATCGATTTGTGATCTCTATAAAAAAGGACAAAGCTTTACAGAGATGTACTTAGACACGTACCCCTCTATTATTATTCCTTTCATCATGAAGACATCTCGAAATGGCCGTATTCCATGTCCAAATGGTGACAGATGACTTATCATTGATCACAATCTTAATAAATACTCGATAAATTGCACAAGAGGGGATGATTATAAAATTATTCCGTATTGAAGGACCGTGAGCAGTGGAAAGACAAATTGATCGATAGATCCCTTAAATCTTTTAGGTGTGTGTTCTGCTGCTGTCATCAGGTGTTGGGAAAACTTCACAATTCTGGAACTTGGCTCCGTGGAAAATAATATTCTTTTTACTTTATTTCTCCTCTATTCGATTTCCTCTGTATTTTTATGAGGATATCTGCGATGATTTAAAATTATGGCACTTGGTCATGGTTTATTTGAGGAGAAATGAAATATTTGGTCGTTCACGCTATATTTTTAAAGCTAAGAGGTTTTTTTTTGTTGTTTTTGATAAAATAACTAGTTTGTCTTCATTTAAAATGCTAAGGCTTTTTTCTATTGTGCCTAATTCTTTGAATTTATTACCTATTGCTAATAGTACATGTTTCAAAAGTTGGTACGCATTTTTGAATCAAAACAATACTTATTTTTAAAAAATAATTGAACTCAGAATTTATACATTTTTTAAGGAATTTCCAATAAGCACTCATAAAAAGAAATATTGTACGAATACCAATCATCTTATAGCAAAACCTATACCAACTTTTGTTGTGCATAGTTTAAATTACTTGTAAATCAAATTTGATGCGTGTACGTAAATTTTTGTAGGAGGGGAGTAGCATTTTAAAATCATTTACAAATTTTAAGTTTCTTCCTTAAAAAATTAAATGGTGAGCTTTTCATGAAATTTTGAGCACACAAAATCTGTTTTACATAGTATACACACATAGCAGGCAACCAAAAAAAATTTGAAAATCCTCAAATTAAAAACTTTTGCGCAAATCGTACCATGTCCCTTTAAAATACTGACTTATACAAATCTAACTTTTCGAATAACAATTACACTCTATGACATTTCTACTAACCTTAATTTATATATTAGAAATTTTTTTAGAACATCAAGAATTTTCATAACTTTTACGCAGTAAATAAGATCTACCAACCTACTCCAAGTAAATAATTAGTTGTATATATATATATATATATAATCATGTTACATAATAATTTAATAATTGCATTCGTTCGAAATTAAATTCGATACATGAGATATAATTGCGTCTACATATCTTTCGGCAAGATACGCTTTTTTCGTATAAGCCAATGTTCAAATTGATTCTACCTTCAAATATAATAATCTTTCTCTAGAAATACATCTCCCTGACTTAGATATTTCTGCTTCTCTTGATCTCAGTTGCTGGGCGATGAGGCGAAGCAGGAGGAGCAAAAGGGGTAGGAGAAAATCTAATCATCTTCCTTCATCGTCTCATCCTCTTCACATTCTGCAATTATCATTCTCCAATTTCTGCAATCTCGATTTCCCTTGCAAAGATTAAAATCAAATAAGACTTGCAACTTCACAAATTTTTTTCCATGGAATATCTGAAGCATCTTTACTGTTAATGAAAGCGTGAATGCTGCTTCAAGTGATTCCTATTTCTCACCTGAGTTAGTTTAAAGGCATGACTTTTCCCTTTTTTTAAATCTTTTTCCCTCTCACAATTCCTTTCTCTCTCCCCCGTACTTGGCTGAATTTAATTTTTAAACGCCAAATTCATGCAAGAAGGGGGGACGACATGGCAGAGTGCTTTTCAGGTCGATATTTTACAGAAAATTATTTTCGGTCTCATGGGTTAAGGTAGGCTCTTTGGATTTCCCCCGTTATAATTTTCTTGATTTTTTTCCCCTTAAAATGATATACAACTAGTGTGAGTTATTCTCAGGCCTTTTATTAAGTTTCCCTTTTCTTGGGTAAAATTCATTAAAATATGCAGACTCGACAGTGATATTAGCATACAAATTAAAGCTTGGTGATTAGATCATTTGCCCGGGTAGCTCTTGAAGTCAAGATCTTGGCGAAATGACGCATATTTAGCCTAAAGGAAAGTCAGAACCTGGTGCCAAAATCAAAATTCAATTAAAACTTCAAGGGGGAGACTTACATTATCGCTCCAGTGAAATGAGAGGTGAGAAGTGAAATTTTTCACACAGAAGAGTCAACCTGTTAATCAAGTATGCTTCAAAAGATATTTAAGAACCAGTTCATTGCCTGAATACCTGTAAATCCAGTAACTATGTAAGTTGCCTCAGAGAATTTAGTTTCAAATGTTTCAACGAAATATTCGTAGTTTCAGGCAAATAGTCAAATTTTCAATTATTTTATCTTCGAATTATGTGTTTTATGCCGTTAAGTTTATCAGTTCAGACTGAAAAAAATGTTAATTTTCTCGCATATCCTACCGATTATAGCTAATTTGGAAAATATTATATGTTTATTATTAATTAAAAAGCCATTTTACTCCTTTAAACTCGAATCATATTGCATTATCAATATTTACTTTGTTAGCTTACCACAATTTAGAACATTATGAAATGATATGAATATATAATTATAGTTTGTCTTTATTGTTAATTTTTATAACAAAGAAAAGGGAAATTATTATCGAATAGCTACAAGATTAAAAAGTGCAGCTATCTAAAAGTTTTATTAGAAAATTTAAATCTGACTCTCGAATTAAAATAATTCCAAAATTGTATTTTTAAAGTTAAAAAAGTGTTTGTCTCTATTATTTTAGTACGCGAAAGAAAACTCTTAAATAAAGATAAAATAAGTTGCAGAATTAAATGTACACTCTAATCATTTAACACATCAAATTTAGCACACTCATTATTTAAATCGGTCTCATTTAAATAAAATAAACTATCACTCTTTAGTGAAAGAAGCTTCTTAAGGCTTCTTCCTTTTCTAGAATCTCTACTGATTTATATAGGTTTCATAATTATTAGCATTCCCTAAAGATTTTATAGTAAACAGATTAAAAATTTAAGAATTTCTTCCTCTATCTCTCAAAAAAGGGACCATGAAATGATTACAATAATTAGGATGGATTTGTGTAAAATACGTGAATTGAAATGCAAAATAAAAAAAATTGAATCTAAAATACTTTTTTTGTGGATTTGTAACTATTTTTTGCAGTCAAAATATTTGTTTGTTTTTTAAATCGTTTTTTTTCCTCCTTTATAAGTTAAAAAAATATCATTAACATAGTTGTAAGCTAAATTATCTACAATGCAAAAAATTTCAATCCTTTCAATATATGCTCCTTCTTTTTGTAGCAGAAATTTTCCAAATGAATGAGTTGATGATACGATTAAATCAATAGTTAAGCAAATTTCTTGTAGTCTTCATTGTCAAAAATATATCTCAACATAAAGTGTTCTATGCTTTCTCTTATAATGGGAAATTATCCAGAAGGGAATGTGTGAAGGAGTAATATTAAGACAAAAATAAGAAACAATGAAGTTAACAAAAGAGAGATAAAAAGAAATAGGAATTCATGTGAAAATTAATACATAATTATTTCTTTAAAATAAATTATTTTCACAATATTAAAAATATTTCATTTTGAAAATCATTTGTAATTACTTAATACTAGTTTGTCGCTCACCAGGTGTTGCGGAAAGGAAAATGTCTTTCTTGCTCCCTCCCCTATTGCAAAGTATACAATTAATGTTGCAATAATCACTTTCATCGAGTTTTTTCTATCAACTACTGTGTATTCAGGCATAAAATGCGCTTTTAACACAAAAAATATGGTCAAAATTTACGGGTGCGCTTTATACACTAGAAATTTAGAAATGATATCTTTAAAAATAAAGGAAAGATAAGCACAAATATATGTAAAGAGTTAGATTCCTACATATAGTATCTAACTATTGTTTATTTAAAAGTTATGACATACTTTATGAAGTTTCATTATTGAATAATATAAGTAGTTCGTCATATTCATCTCCCTTTATATCTTCAAGCATATCATCGAATTTTCTCATTTTCACCATCACTGTTACTCTGAGCAACAAATAAGTCATAATCTTCCAATCTTCTAGATTGTCAGATATACTTCACTTTAAACTTTGACAGGTTTAATTTCATTACATGCATTTATTATCTCTTCACGCATACTTCAAATGGCATGATCATTGCACATGTACATTTCAGATTTCTACGTAAAAATATACGGTGATTATACTTAAACATAAACAGCACAGTTCAAAAGTATAATGTTTCATTATACGCCAATGCGCATATACGTCGGAATATACACCATATTAAAATGAATTCAACTTTGAAACTGGATTTTATCCATTTTTACACAGATTCTGCCAAGTTTATTATTTTCCGTTATCTAGCACAAAAACTACAATTGTTTCAGTAAAAGCAGATGTCATTACTTTAAGCAAGATGGCATACTTTAAAACACGTTTTCCTCGAAATGTGTGTCTTTTTAAATGCTTAAGCGAGGACAGCGATGGCTCAAAAAGTTTTGAATATAATTAACTGAATTTTTTTTATGTTCTGTATAGCAGTAGAAGTATTTTAACCTTCAGATTTATCAATCACTGTTTTATTACAAAATTTACAGTCCCTTATGTTAATATAATCAATGTTTTTTAATCAATTTCCTATAATAATAAAGATAAAATGCTCTAATTTTTGTAAAAATTGAAATATCTCTTATCCTGAAGGTCATTTTAAAGATGAATAACATAGCAACACATCAGAATCGAAAAATTGAAAATTTGTTTATGAACTTTTGGTACAGAATGGGCTGCGTTTATGTTATTTTTTGTTAATTTTTACTATTTTTTCCCATATTTTAGTAATAATAATTTCTTTTTATCTTCATAATTTTAGCATATTTTTCTTAAAATGTATTAAACAAATCTAAAAAAAAAGCAAAATCCCCATACCTGAATTCTTTTTTTTTTAAAAGTTGTCGCGAGTAGTCGGATACCTTAATGCAGCAGACCAATCACTTTAATGAGTATTCTTTGTATTTGTATGAATAATAAATACTAAAAGAAGTTAAGAACAAATCCATCCTAAAAGGCCAGCATTCATATATTTTTATTAACACATTATTATACTTTTTAATGTGTATTCTACCACATTCCTCTGCATATGCTGAAAAATTATTTATTATTAAAATAGCTACATTTGGCATGTAAATCCTGGTTCCCAATTTATATTCAGGTGTTATTTGTTCTCACTGTGGTTCATATGTTAAGCTAGTACAGCCAATGACGCATTAACATAATGACAACTACCACAACAAGATTAGAGAACCCTCATTCTTTATACAGCGCTTCGTTAAAGAATGACAAATTCGTTAAAAATCCCTTAATGTTCCATAAACTTTCTCCCTCTCGAAATCTCTCCTTTTTCGATAGAAAACTTCAAAAAGGAAGGAGTGCAACCACCCCCTGCGCCTTTTGTTACATTTCCCGAGGCGCTGTGAGAACCCATGAAGAGACGACGACTCCCCTTTTATAAATTAAGCCCAAACCCCTAACACGATGACATACTTAATGTTCTCTGCGTGGTTATGAGTTCGGTTTTGGAAATCCCCATCATAATACTCAAGCTCGTTCTGATTATTTTTTAATTAGTCCCCGCATTTTGAACAGAACGCTTCATTAAGATTCTGGAGTGCTGGAGCTCTCCAGAGGGGGGAATAAGTGAGAGAGAAAAGACTGCATGTACTTCATCACTAGTTTGCTAGGGTAATATTACCAGCCCCCAACCCACGCCTATTCCAAAATCTAAGCGAGTGTTTCTGTAGACACCTGGATAGACGCAGTGGGATCATTGGAACTGCAATTCCTGGTTGGGGAATTAGCATTCTAGAAATTTTGCATGCTTTCTGCTAGGAAAGTCGTTCCTGGCAGAATGTCGTTCTGGAGCGACCGAAAAGAAAGCATAGTCGCGTTTATCACATTTAAAATGTCATGACTTTTAACGACTGTTTCAGTCCTTTGGGACTAGGGCTTTTAAAGACGTTTTGGCTTGGAGTTATACTCCCGATGTTCTGATGTTTAAATGCTCTAATGGAAAATGTGACATAAAAGCGATGAGGCGAGGGTATTGAGTACTTCAGATTAAAAACTGTTCAAATACTGAATTAACTCTTCGTTAATCGATTCGGCATTTATTTGAATGGAACACATAATTGAGATTAAGGGAAATGTGGCCTCCTGGGTTATTAAACGTTAATTTTTGGAATAATTAAAATTTTAGAAAA
This sequence comes from Trichonephila clavata, assembly GCA_019973975.1. Taxonomy (NCBI): domain Eukaryota; kingdom Metazoa; phylum Arthropoda; class Arachnida; order Araneae; family Nephilidae; genus Trichonephila; species Trichonephila clavata. Next base: position 61,916 of record BMAO01015030.1, read on the forward strand.
GAAATCTCACATTTCATTTTCATGAATACAGTTCATTTTTGGTTCATTATTGACATTACATTACATTCTTAATAAAATGTAGTGGTCGTGGTAGCTGAGTGGTCATGTTCGTGAAGTCGTGGCTGGCATTGCTTCTGTCGCACGATGGATTCAAGACCTGGTGCTACTGAAGACTCGCCATGTAGATAGACTAATGCACGTTCAATCTGTTGATATACAAGTAGCCGTTATAGCTGAGTGGTCATGGTCATGAACTAGTCTCTCAAGTTGTAAAATCTTCGATTCAAGTTGAAAATCTACCTTGTAGAAGGGATGATGTGCATTAAGTCTTTCCAGGCTAAAGTCCTCATTTAAGCGTGATATGGGGGCTGCGGCAGCCTAGTGATCAAGGTCATGGACTTGAGGCTGTGTGTGTGTTCGGCATGCCATGAGTTTGAGCCTAGTACCACTGAATACCCACCATACAGATGCATGTTAAATATGTTGAGGCTCAAACATCCTCCTTTTGGTGTGGTGTGGCAGCTAGGAGAGAGAAGTGACAAATTCAGGTTTCGTCCTCGACAGTTGACCATGATTCAAAATTACGAGATCCGTCACCAATAGCCATCGAGTAACTATACAGGGTGATCCCGAACTATAAGGTAGGTATAGGACATTATAACAATCATTTTTTGCATAGAAATGTATGGGTTCAAGTGACACGATGAGAAAAAAACACAACAAATAATAGTCGAAAAGAAAAACGAAGTGTTTATTGAAAGCGTCGTTGATAGGTGGAATGTTTACAATAACTGTTCTGCACATGAGCTATAAAGTCTAGCTACAATGCACGTTGCTGGACACCCACTGGCAGTCGGAGAAGATTGTCTGGTTCGAAGCTTGTATTCGCTGACAATGGAAGAGGTGTAAGCGATTTTCGTTTAACACTCTACAAATGGTCTGATGACTCACATGCTGAGCAACAGTTCTTGTACTTGACTCGGGTTTATCAGCTACAACGTTCAAGATGCTTTCTTCTAGACTTGAACTTAGTACAGATCTTCGTTGACCATCATCATGTCTAGTGACGTGGAACAAACGTATTTCACGAAGTTGGCGATGCAACAGCTGAAAAATTCTATGATTCGGCATTCGTCGATCAGAAAACTGCGAATGATGCATTCGTAATGCAGCTCTGCCCTTACCGTTTAGTCGGCCGTACATGTAATGCATGTCTGCATTTTCGGCATTCGTTAAGTCCTCCATCGTGACGTCAGCACAATTGTGAAGGGTGCTTACTTCTACAGAGATGCATCATGTTGAACGGCGGCTAGACATCTACTTTCCATTACCAGCATTACGACCAACCGGTAATTCCATTTCTCTTTTCTTTTATTTCCCCTGTTTGCGCCTCACCACGTTACTTGCGCCCACACATTCCAAAACAATATATGATTGTTACAATGCTCTGTACCTACCCTTAAAATTTGTTCCAAGAATTCGTTACCACCCTGTATAGTGCGACGTAAATATAACTCTCACTCACTTAGCGTGGTATGAAGATACCAGCTCAATTGTCACTATCCTCACTTGACCGAGGTTCAAAACTATGAGATCTGTTGCCTATAGCTGAAGGACTATGTTAATACAAAAATCTTTAAAAAAGTCCATCTTTATAGAATGAAAAGATACATGTGAATGAATTATTAACATCTAGAATTCTTGATTTTTACCTAAATTTGGTCAAGAGAAAAATATTTAGTAATATAAAGAGTTTTCAAAATCAGTTTTCTTATATTTCTGAATTTTTTTTTTGTATATGGAATTTTATAATATGGCTTAGTTGAATGATGAAAATTTATTCAAATATATTAGATTATATACATGGAATTACATCGTTTCAGTTATAAAATGCTTTCTAGTTGTGAAGATTGCAAAAAGATGGACATTATGCATGATTTCAGAAGTACACAGTTAATCATACGACGTACAGAGTAATTTGTAGGGATCGGTGATTTGTAGGGAAGACTTGCTCAAATGAACACTGAAAAAATTTCCAATAACATTTTTGTTCTACTTTTAAAACTATAATAAAATGCCTAAAATCCAGTTTCAATTTAAAAGTTTATATCTCTTCCTTTGAAAAGAAGGCGACGGAAAAGGAAATGAGAATCAAAGGAATCCAAATTGAATGAAATTATTATGCCTCACTTTAAAGCTCGAGAGTTTTGGCAACGTTTTGAAAGCTCAAGCTCACACACTCGATTACATTGGAATACTTAAGTTCGAAAACGTCTCTGGCTTCGCTCCAGTTCAGTTTAAAGCGATAGTTATGTAAATTCTTGCCACCGAACAGGAATTATTAAAGAAGTCTTTATTTTAGACCCATCTCTTCTCGTTTTCAATAAATTCTTGTATTCTTTGCGTAATATACAGTCCTTTAGAATTTTTTTCAAAATATACTAATGTGTTTGTTTGGTTTATAACTTGTGCCAGTGTATTTAAAACGTTTATGGAATTCTTTCAGAAACAGAGAATGAAATGATTTGTTACGGATGAAATATAACTTTGTTACATTTAAATCTCTTGTAGGAATGAGATATTTAAATACACATTATTTACAAATGTTTAGTTCAGTATATACCTGGTTTTAAATGTTACTGGTGTTGAATCAATACCGTTAATTTTTTCAAGCACTGATAACAAAGACAAATACATGAATGGTCTCACTCGTATTGCGTTGTTCAACCGTTTATTATCCGTTTTATAATTTGTGGCGCTTAACATTGTATCATACAGTGCAATAATCGTTTAAAGTTCATTTTTCACTTCAGGAGAGGCAATATTAGTTACTATTTCCAATAAAACGACTTTCCGTGGTATGATAATTGTAGTGGTGAAAAATCACATTAACAATCTGCGAATAAGTAGGATAAGTAAATTTGCTTTTGCTTACCGATATTGCGTGCATGTAAATGTTGTATAACAAGCACTTTTTTCTTATTATTCACTATCATGAGTTCCCTGTTTTGATTTTTATACATTGAAAACATATCACGTGAATAATTCTTTCACTCATAAATTTATTATTAGAAATTTGATTAAATTATCAGGAAAGAAAGTAAATAAATATATATATGATGTATCTTACTACTCACGTTCTCTTTCGACAATAAATCTACAGTTCACGGTTACACATTTACTAGAAATTTTATTTGAAATCTCATAGTCTATAGTACTTTGTTGCCTTTGTATATTCCATTTCATTAGTTTAAAATAAGCGATTGTTATGTTCAGTTTTAATTCCGTAATTCTGTTTTTAAACATAGCCACACGCAACTCAGTTTCTTATACAATTTTCAATAAATTACTGGAAGAACAATTTGAGATGGTAAGTAAAATGTTGTCAGTCTTCATTTGATTTACATCTGTATAAAAAGTTTAAAAATTAATTATATTATCTTTTTTTAATTTAAAATATTTGCTTAAAAATACTATCAGGGGAAGGATTAAGTTGAAACTCATCTGTGAATTTTTAAAGCTCATAGTAAAATGAAATTATTAACTATAATGATCATTAATTTGACAAGAAATTATATGAAAGTCTTTTATTCCAAATTTAGATCTTTCAAGATTCAATAAATAAATATTTCTGATCGGTTGTGTGAACTAAAATGATAAAACAAAGAAAACGCGGATTTGAGAAAAGGAGGTTAGGTGTTTTTTTTATTCCCAATAGCAGATTACAAGACAACTGCAAACAAAACGAAAAACAAGGATTATTGACAAAAAACAAAAAACAACAAAACAAAATAAGAAAAGAAGCACAAGTCCCACTTTAGTCTATAAATCACACATTTTACGTCTGCTCTCCAATATCTGTTCCATATGAATCCGGAGCTGAGTGCACGGCAGCGTGCCAAATGAATGGCGTCCACTTCTTCATTGGAGTCGCACAGTTTACAAAAGGGACTCTGGGCAATCCCTATCGTGTTCAGATGCTTAGATAGGCAGTCTTGGACAGTGGTGATTCGAAATTCGATCACAACTCTTCGGTTTTTTATTCCGTGACCCTTTTGTAATATTAAGGATTTTGCTAAACTACTCTTTTGGACTGTTCCTTTGGATTCACACTTTCTGATTATTCGACCTGAAGTGTTCTCTGTAGTACTTCTCAATGATTATTTTGGCACTATAAAAAGGAACTCTGTTGTTAGAGGTTTGAATATTTTTGTCCCATTCTTCACCAAGCAATTGGCATTTTCATTCCATCAACAACGCATTGTGATGGAATCCATTGCATGGCAATATCTATATGGCATTGAAGTAAATCGGCAAATAACAGTTGATATTTGAGAATATCTTCTGATAAAGATGCCTCAAAAAATATATTTTTTGGAGGGCCAAGCTTGAATCACATAAAATAACTACCTTTGAAACACGATATGTGTGGCAAAGAAGTTGACATAGAACAATGCGTATAGCTGCAATTTCAGCATCAAAAGCAGTGCTGTGAATTCCTATTGGTGTATGGAAGGAGTGTAGGTTGCAGCAAACTCCAGCACCTGCATTGCTGTCATGTGTCAGAATAACGTTATTGAGAAGAATTCCAATTCTATTATTCTAAAAACTAGCTACACCTGGTGTGTGTGTGTGTGGAGGGGTGGGTTCATAGCAAATTAGCATGATCTGTTGAATCGCTGATTTCAAAAGCTCATGTTTTTAAAACATTAGACCCACTTATTTGAAATTTGGAAAACATATTTTTTCTTGAGTAAAGATCTGCTAAAAATATTTTTTGGTGGTTTTCAACTCTGAGGATGAGAGGATAAAGGGTGTGAAGACGAAAGCAATAAATATATCTCCCTTTTCGAAATTCAAGTCACTTTTTTCAATTCCTACTATTATTTTAGTTCACTCTTTCCTCTATATATAAAAAATCTAGTTCAAATTTTCAATCGTTAATAAAATACTTTAAAACTTTCTATTCATCCATTCTAGTTCAAATACATTTTTTGAACTTGTAGTGGATGACACTTGATGTTAATGTAGTTTTTTTTTTAAATATTAATTAATTTAATTTAATGAATATATAGCAACAAACAAAAATAATAGTCCAACAGCATATATAGAAAGAAAACCCGTTCGTTGTATCCCTGTAGGGCAAAGGATAGCGCGTTGGTCTCCTAATCCAAAGGTCGTGAGTTAGAATCCCAACTGGGTTGACCTAATTTCTAAGAATACGTTTCCTTTTTTACTATACTATTGTATTAGAATAATTCAATTTAATTACAGTAGAACGTCGTTTATCCGAATCAATTGGGACCGGACACCGTTCGGATACGCGATTGTTCGGATAACCGAAAACCAAATGCGATACATGCAGTATATGAAACCGGGCACTACACGAATATTTAAAATCATCACATGCAGGAAGCGTACCTGAAGAAAAAGCAAAATACGGACAAAATGTCGCAATTTTACCTTTATTGTGGGAAATAATCACTTATTTTTCGTTGCACCATTGTACACCTTCGTTTTTTCGCTGCAAGGTCTCTGATTCTCTTGAGCAGCAGTAGTTGAGCAGGACAGCACTCTGAATGTTGTTTGTACCACTCCATAGCTGTCTCTAACGCAAAAACGCGTCAGAATTTTATGGACCCTAGCTACTTTCGTTGTTGTTTCCCATCACTTTTGGCCTCACACGAAACAACAGTTGAGCTCATTGCACTGTTCGAAAACGTATCCGGACTTCTGTTCGAATATTTGACGCTCTGGATAGTAAACATTCGGATAAACGACGTTCTACTGTAATGAATCAATCGTAACAAAAAAAAATAGTCCAACACCATACATAAAAAGGAAAATTGAAAAATAGCAAGGAAAATCGTTTCTCTATTTTGTCACTTAATATTGTGATTCTGTTATATTATATACATATTTATATTAATTGTAACTATTTAATAAAAGGTAACTAAAATAAAAATTTTCTTTATTGGCCTAAATAGGGATTGACTTAAATTTTTTTATATTGCGTGTTTGTTTATTTTTAAAACAAGAGGAGAGAGCCATAAGAATGAGATTCAATGCAATCGAAGACTGTTTTCGCCAAACATACCAGAACTTGAACTAAACGCGGATCACATTTTCATACAGAAAAAGCCTCTAATTTTGTAAAAAATTGCTGCAGTATAATTCATACATCTATTTATAATACAGCATTTTTAAAATTTCAAAGTATTCAATAGATACTTATTTTTTTTTTCCATTTTAATATGTAAAGGGACGACTCATTTAACATTACGGTATTGAAGAAAAAATATAAAACAAATTTTACATCAGAAAAAAATGGTTCAATTTAGATAAAAATTAGGATTGGGATAAAATAAGCCGCTCTCTTAGGATAGTAAAGCTAGAATATATTATTAATGTTTGAGTTCTTTTGTATCTGAAAAATATTGCAAATTTGTGTCCTATTCTATAACATTAAGCGAAGATAACCTTAATGCTGGAACTTCGATATCAATTACTTAAGAAACACTATATTGTGATACAATGTCTGTAATACCCAGCGAAGCGAGCAGTAACGTATAAGTGAATAAATATATACATGTATAAATACTGAGTTTTATTTCATTAATCGATATATATTATTAAATATTCAAAATACTGATTTGTTCGTTACCAATTGTCAAACAGTATATAGCTGCTCAAAATGGAGGCTACATCCACTTTGGTGTTATGCATTCTAATTTACATGAAACCATGCGAAATGGAATTCATATAAGCATCCAGAAAAAATCAAGACATACCTCAACCTTAAGACAAAGAGAATGATCAACCAGTTTTCAATATGTACTCGTCCCCTTCTACCATTTCACTCTATGCTAAAGGAGCAGTATCATAACAGTAAGCTGTACTCTGACGATATGCGATAATTCAGGAATTCTGTAATTAGTAACCGGCTTACACTGCAGTTTCGACAACACAATCGCCAAAATTCCGTTTAAACGAGACATCCTAATGCTCTTCGGATGAAGCACATGGAGAGTAGATATCAAACTCTCCTGTTTTGCAAGGATTATCTGCAGGGAGTAGAATTTAATCCGAATTCAGTGCAGGTGGCGGCGATAACAAATATGCTTCCCTGTGGGTAGCAGCTATTTGATGCGCATCACAACAGGTATGTTTGTATTGCAGTGACATGTAACAGAATTAATAAACACAAGCTTAACTATGTATTATCTAGTTCGTCCGCTTTGATAGAACGATTTTGAACATATTTAGAACACTTTTGCGATTATGAAAAATATCTCAGTAAATTATATACTTGTGCCTTGTTCTAATAAATTAATTCTTGTCTCGTTTTGTTATTGTCTTATTTTTCTATTATTTCGTCGTGTTTTTCCAGTTTACAGTTATTATTTTTGTGGGATATGGAGCAACAAAGGCTATTATCCCCTTCCCAGTTTAATTTGGAAAGTTTTCAAGGTTTAGTTACATTGATGACATCTTGAAGCCAAGACGAGGTTTATTGACAAAGCACTTCACCATTTTGAACCAAACCAAGTGATGAGAAAGGTATTAGTGTGTGACCTGTGTGTCTTACCTCTCTCTCTTTCTCTCTCTCTCTCACACACACACTCAATTCTTACCAGCTGTGGTCAGTTAGTTATAGTTGCATTAAAGGCCCACTATAAAGCAATACGATGGCTATTGAGGATAAACTTCATAATTTTCAGCCTCGGTCAAGAGACGTGGATGACACCAGAGTAGATACTCTTGTCTTCCAACTACCATATCAAGCGATCGGGAGATTTTGAGCTCAACAAATTTAATATACATCAGCCAAACCTACTTGGTGGACCCTCAGTGATACCAGGACACGGACCTGAAACTCACTGGCCGCGAGTTCATGACCATATGGCGGTGGTATCCATATAAGCCACTAATTGCCTCCGGACTGAAGTGATCATTTTATTCCAGGGGTAAGTCGTGTGCTTACGGAACGGAAGGTATCGATAACGAATCCCCTTTATTGGTGAACCTGGGAACTTCGAACAAACGCAACCTTCACGTAGTCGTCATGGCGCCATCTATCCAACGCAAATGCAACAAAGCCACCTCACACGAATGACGCAACCCACAAGCCGTCGCACCCAAAATGACTCAAATCTCAAACCGTCGCAACCTAATAATGCAATAACTCACACGCTCACCATAACAACGATACCATTCGTTTGAATACCAACTCACTGGTAGGGGAGTGTGTGGCGGTGGTATCCATATAAGCCACAAACTGCCTCCGAACTGATTTCATCATTTTGGTGTAGGGGTAAGCCATGTGTTTACTGAACGTTAAGCACAGATAACGAATCACCTTCAACCATAATCACAAGGCTACTGCAACCAACACTCGCTGCCGTTGCCTAGTGTTAGGAGTGGGAGGGAAGATGTCCGCCCAAGTGTCCTTCTTGTGATTTGATCGCAGTTTGAAAGTAAAAGGTCCCTCCCCAATTATCCTAAAGTTGCTTTAAATCCGACGTTAATGCAAAAAAATGAAGTGTAATAAAATAAGAGATAGCCGAGTGAGGCATGGCTTACAGCTTGTGCCATGTGGCGTTATTTCAGTCGAGTCTTGTTAACCCCCCTCCTCCTCCATTTGTAGAACAACTGATGTGTGTTAAACCCATTTAGGCTCATAATCCTCAAGTTACAATTATGTTGATATTTGTAGTGAGGTGGATACTGACCTCATTATTTAAGTGTGGTTCAAACGCAAGATTAATCGCAAGTAATCCTTGTGTTGGTTTGAAGTAGAGCTTTAATAAACAATGAAAATAATTCTTACTTCATAAGAGTTCTTTGAAACCCAATTATTGAACAGCAAGCTTTATTATTTCTAAGTAGGTACTTTATTGGAATCAGGTTTCAATTCAAAAAGACTATAGCATCACGAAGTTTCTGAGTATGTGAAGAAGATAAATAAAAACGTATATTTTTAATTAATACGATATCAAAATATACTAATCTTGAATAATACGTTCTACAAACAATTTCACTTTAATTCATACACGTTGCTCTAAGATGTCATCCACGCCACTTAAGCAAGAATTAAAATTGCAAGGTCCTTCGCCAATAGGTCTTGTATTGCTCTTTATAAAGTAAATTTAATAAACACTCCTTCACTACACAAATTGAAACACTGGAGATATTTTGAGGAAAAAAAATTTCTTAAGTCCCTTAATCTCCACTGACGTAAATATCCGTATAGCTCTACCGGTGCATTAAGTGCCCCGAACATATATATACGTCTTTCCGAAGTATGATTCTTTTTTTGCCAATCAGCATAACTATTTTGCTGCTGTCTGTATAACTATTCTGAAAGCTTTGGATTGCAATAAAACGACAGTACTTGCGAAAATTTTACTTACTTCAGATAAAAACTTGATTATCTATGAATTCCCTCCCCTCTTCCCAATATATGGCATTTGCTCCTTTGTGAACAACGGTGGCACTAAGGAGTGAATCACGTAACCTTTAAATCGGTAGTTAAGGGGTTAAAAATTTAATTAAAATAAACACAATTATAGATATTGTGCACTTAAAGCATCTATTAAATTATTCCAATTAAAACATGTTTACCTCTCTGATTGTATATATTTCGTAATATATCAAAATATCTCACGCGATATAAACTAAAACTAATCTTCATAGTAATTTATTAAAGTAGAAACGAGATGTCGGTTAAAAAACCTCTGAATATTCATAGAATTGAATGGGCTTGTTTCCTATACTTGTCAGTTAATTCTAACTCGAGTTTATAATTCATACGTATTACTAAAAAGTATATTTCTTAGAATTCTTTGTTTATTTTCACAAATTTGTATAATTATTTCCACTGATAAGATTTAATCGAATAGAATATTACTTTTCTCAAATTTATTTTATTTTATCAAATTAATGTGCATTCATAATTAAAAAGGATATATATATATATATAAATCATTTTTTTCTTACAATATATTACTAACTATGCGGAATTATTAAATAATTCCTACTTCTTATTCATTTTTGTATGATAAAATTCTGTTTTAATTATTCGATAAAGTATTTTCCATGAAGTACTTTCAAGAAAATATTTTCGCTTATTTTATAGCAAGCAAAATCATTTCCTAATTCTGAATTATCCAAAAATAAAGGAAAACATATTTCACGCGAATTTGATTTCCGTGCGAAGTGAAAAAATTCAACATTTCGGATCGTAGTTTTCAAAATTGTTTCAGCTATGAAATCACAAAATGAGTTTAATATTTTTAAAAGAAGATGGAAAAAAGAACTTTTCTTTTGCAGGAATAACTACTTAATACATGTATTTTCATTTTGATTTTCATGAGACTTAAAAAATTTTATTTACAAATCTCCATGTTAATGAAATTATTATTTTTGATTGTAATAAGACGAACAAATAGTGGCCCAGAAAATGTTTAAATATATTTTCTGGAACAGACATGTATATAATCCTAGAATATTTTTTTTTAAATTTAGCTTTTCATAAACATATAAATAATTTATTAATCACAAGATTTAAACATTCTACATATTTTAGATTCATATAGAACTGTAAATTGGAATTCCATTGCTTTTAAACTAAAGTTTTCTGAACAAGGTAAGGACCAGCTCTATATTTAAGCTATTTAATTCATCCTAAACATCTCCTTAGAATACGTATTTATGATAAAGAGATCCAAACCTCTCTTATTCATCTTTCAAATTTTCGTAGCTTGTGCTTGATATCCTCGAGTTACTTCCATGCACATCTAATGATTACGTATTACTATCAAATAGATTTACACACATTAGATATTCTTATATTGTTTTGTGTAATATGTGTATTTTCGTGTAAGTGTGAATATTTAACTGTATGTGTATAAGAGTATATAAGTGCATGTATTATATATGTGTAAATTTGTGTACGTAAGTGTATGTGTACGTTAGTGTGTACGTAAGTGCATGTATGTGTTAGTGTGTACGTAGTGCATGTGTGTGTTAGTGTGTACGTAAGTGCATGTGTATGTTAGTTTGTACGTAAGTGTATGTGTGTGTAAGTGTGCGTACGCAAGTGCATGTGTAAGTGTGCGTATGCAAGTGCATGTGTGTAAGTGTGCGTACATAATTACGCGTGTGTTACTGTGCGTACATAAGTGCACTTGTGTAAGTGTGCGTACGTAAATGCACGTGCGTAAGTTTGTTTGTACGCAAGTGCACGTGTGTAAATTTGTTTGCACGCAATGGCATGAGTGCAAGTCTGTTTGTATGTAATTATGCATATTTGTGTAAGTGTGTGTATGTGTAAGCGCGTGTATGTATGTATATTTATTTGCAAGTGTATGTGTGTAAGTATGTGTGTAAAAAAAGATTAAAATAACTGAGTGAGAGAGAGAGAGATAAATATTACAGAGGATATACGATTTTTAAATGAGATTAGTCCAATCACGATAGTATTTAAAATATTTAAAACAAAATTTTTAAACATAAAGCTAGATTTAAATTAAAATAAGCCCTGCATGATATAATTAGGATGCATTTATTAGAATTTTCTATGGAATTGATTTTTTAGCCAGATATGGCTTAACGAAATATTCTTAGTTCCGACTCAGCTCTAGTCATGTATTTTCTCCTTTTACCTTACTCTATCTTGACATTTAATTTCGTTTCATTTAATTAACATGAAAAAAAATTAATAAAAGTTTCAAAACTAAATGACAAAATTCACGATCAAAGGCAAAAGGTTAACATTAATTAAATAGAAAATTTAAACTTTCATATTATATATTAAATCATAATCTTAATAATAAATCAGATTGTACTTTTTAAAAGTGTTCAATGAGCTGTATATTTATTCTCCTGTTTAAAGTTTTCTTTGTTAACTGGAAGACAATTTTTCAAAAATAACAATAAAAGATAATTTTTTTAAAAAATAAAATTTTTAATTTTTTGTACGTTTGTATATTTTTTTTATTTTAAACCTTCAAAAACATTAGAATTAAGTCATAATCAAAGGGATTAATGTATATCAATCACAACAAGTATCCCTGAACATCCTATCAAAGATTGCTTGATATATGTATATTAAGATTGCCGTAAGCCAGATTTGTTTATTTAATCCTATAACTAACAATAAACTGAGAGAACAACATAAACTCTCACAAATTCTTCTTGGAAGTCACTATCATTTATAACATAAAACATTATTTTAACACGTCAGCAAATTGGACTCACGAGATTTCCACATAAGCACACTTTTCCGGGGGAAGATTCCCCAATGTGTAATCACTGTATATGTGAACTGACTTTAAGACAAATCTTTACAGAGTGCTCTACTTTAACTCTGCTCGTTTTAAGCATCTTAAATAGAATGCTAATTAATGTTCAACCACAATTATTTTCCATTCTTTGCGTGACATTTTTTCCCATGAATTTAATTTTACGGCAAACAGCTTATTCTAGATATCACCCATATTTACACTTCTAACATTATTTAAAAGGGGAAAAAAAACCTTTTTCTGCCTTAGAGGACTCCATACTAAAAACTACTAACGAAACCAATCCAGAATTAATTTAACAAATACAGTGTATATGTGTATTAGCCGTTACCCACTCCTTTCTCTGGGCATGATGTTGAATGACTTTACATTTTTTTCTAAATTATTGTTATCAAAATCGTAGCATTAAGTTTTCGATTATATTAGAAAATATTTTTATAACCCTCCCTTCTGATTTAAAAAGGACAGAGATTAAATTTCTAAAACGGAAGTATACTTATCTTTTAGGCTCTCATATCCACACTGCTTTAGAAGTCAATTTCCACAAAACCCGTTCTTAGTAGAAAGCTGCTCAACAAAAGAAGCATGCTTAGCAAATTTCAAGCCCCTGTTGGTGAGGTATCATCAATAGCCCTTGTTTTGCTTTATATAGTACGACATTAGCAAACATTCACTAACACCAACGTGATGATTTTGAGTATCTAAAAAATTTAACGTGCATCAGAGCTTCTACACGGTGGTATTAGTGGTATTAGGACTCGAAGGCGAGACTCGACAATGCCAGCTACTCGTATGAATCGAAGAGCATAACTACAAAGCTACCGTCGTCACATTTGGGGTCATCTATCTAGTAACATGTCCAGAGTCGTAAATGTGCTTAGTTAATTAAAGAGAAACAAATTCTCCTTGCAGATTACTATTAAATTACAATATTTTATTTATTAATGCTTCGAAATAGATGGAAATTTGACATTATTCATCTCATAAATAGCTCAAATTACTTGGATTAATTTGTAGAATGAAACATGCAGAAAAAAATATAATTGTTTTCTTTGGAATATTTTGTATAACCTTACAGGGGGTGCGGATATATAAAAAGAGAACTTTTACTATAAAAAAAATGAATGTTTGTCTGTATGTCTCTTATGCCTTCCTAGACCATTCATCCGATTGCGATAAGACTTTGGGGAATGGTTGGATGCGTGTCTGTAAAGGTTTCTGAGTTAGTAAAATTGACGCTTATATATATATATAAGGAGCGTTGAGGGGGGTTAAGGGGCGTTGGACATATATATATTTCTGTTTTTGAACTATTAGACCTATAAACTTGAATGGTGGGCATGTTCCTTTTAAGGATTAGAGGTCTGCTACAAAAGAGGATTTGGCGAAAAATGAATCCTAAATGGAGTTGCGGGGGCTTAAGCGGTGTTATAGATAAATATTTCAGTCTTTTAACTATTGGACCTATATGGTAAAAATTTGGTAGGCCCTTTTCTTTTATGGAGTAGAGATCCGCTACAAAAAGTATTTTGAGAATTGACCTGAAAGGTCATATCGAGGGCTTAAGATAGAGATAAATATTACCGTTTTTTGAACTTTCAAATGTACAAACTTGAAATTTTAAATTGACTCCTATTGGGAGGAGGAAAGCGGGAAGTTTTGGGGATATTTTCTTAAAAATTTTTCGTTATAAAACATTACTTGCCACAATGAAATTTGTATGCATATTACTTTTGTTGAATGGAAATTCGCTAAGAAAGGATTTACGGAAATCAACTCTTATGGGGGAGAGGGAATCTTTTGTGCGGAGTATTGATAAAAATATACCTGTTTTAGAAATACTAGACCTACTGCAATTAAATCTGGTATGTATGCCTATGTGTTGTTGAACGAGTGTTTCAAAAAGCGTCTCTCAAAGGCGGTTACTGGAGTTTATTGATAAAATTCCGTGTTTAATCTATTAGATATAGACTTGAAATTTGGCAAACATGTTTATTTCATTCAGTAGAGATCCAATAAAAATGGGTTTTGTAGAAATCCACTTAGGATGGGATCACGAGAGAGTTAAAGGTAATTCTACATCAATTTTAGAAACTATTATTTGGAAATTCTCTGTCCTTTTTAAATCAAGAATTATAAGAATATTTTTCAATGCAATCGAATTCTTAATGCTAAGATATCAATCATTTGTATTTGTATAAGCAGTATATATTCGTATAACATCATGAAATACCCAGCAAAGAACGGGTGGGTAACGGTTAGTCTTTATGTATAATTCTTCTTCGTATTATTTATTCTGAAACGAAAATATTACACAGCAATATAAAATATTAACTTACTTCTAAAGAAACTGAAATTTTTAATAACATACCCTCGAAGCACTCAGTAAAAATGTTCAAATTTGTCTCTTGAGCATCTAAAAATTTCACCGTTTCAATTTGTTGAGAGAGTCAGGTAAATTGAATAACATAAAGAGATAAATAATACATTACTTACTACTTGTTAAAGATAGCTGGATACGAATTTCGGAAATTGCTCTCATGGGAATCAAAAGTCAAGTATTTTCAATTTATTTTCAGTTTCTCAGAATTCTTAGTTAGCTCAATCTCTTCTTAACGTTTTTACGAAAGTTCCAAGTGCTCTTCGTTTCTACTAGATTAAAAGAAATAGAAAATCGAGTAACTTTAGTATTTAATTCTTATTTTATGTATTTTATATTTCCGTGAAAAATCCGTAGGGAAAAGTATCTTTGAAAAATATCCCAATTCACTTAATTCGCTCATTTGTTTTGATTTTGAAAATAAATAAATGTACGCTTTTTATTAACCTGATTTTATGCAATTCTTGTTTTAAATAATCCTGAATGTAAGATTAATAAAACGTGCCGGCTGGATGACGTGGTTGGTTTGTTGCTGGCCTTCTTCACCTAAGGTTGCGTGTTCGATCACGGCCCAGGTCGCGGTAGCCAAGTGGTCAAGGTATCGGATCATGGCTAGCGTGTCATGAGTTCGAGCCCAGTACCACTGAAGACCCACCGTGTAGGGGAGCAATGTACGTTAAATCTGTCGGGAACTCAAACGTCCTCCCGTTGGTATGGTGCGGTAGTTAGGAGAGGGGCGTGCCAGCTCAGGTGTCGTCCGCGTCACTTGAGCATGGTTCAAAATTACACGGTCCGTCGCCCAAAAGCCCTTGTGTATATGAACAGTGTGACGTTAATATTCACTCACTCGACCACGGCCCAAGTCGGTGGATTTTCACGATGCAAAAAAAACGTCAGCGGCCATGTCGTATGATCATACAGCATGCAAAAGATTCCTAGCGTATCTGTTTGGCTTGGGTACTCTCGGCAAAATTAAGTCTTGGTACAGGTTTGCATCGTCAGAGCTCAGGTGCCTCCCTCTAGAGAGGAAACTGGGCGTCAAAACTACCTGCGGCGATTGGTATCCGCCTATATGGTGCCGCACTACAAAGGGATATTAGCTTCCGGGGAATGTACTAGGTCTGCAATGGTAAAACACCAATCCGCTGCCTACAAGAAATAAAAAAAAGATTAAATATGTTCTGAAAATGTTTTACTTTTTATTAAAGTTAACTATCATTGAAATTTTCCTTTGATATTTTTTTGGTTCCTTTAGAGAGAATTTTTATTCTTAATTTTAAAAAACAGCTAAGAAAAAAGTAAATATTTTTAAAGATGAATAAATGTTACTTTGGTTTCAAATCACAAGCTTCGTAAATGGAAAGGAGTGGAACAATCCAGTATCACCAAACACTGTTGTGAAGATCAGCGTTTCTCAAACTGTGGGGCGTGTCTCCCAGAGGGGAGCGTGATAATCCTACAAGAGGGATGCAAGCATATCAAAAAGTCGAAAATAAAGGAATTTTTAAAAAAATATTAATTTACTGAAAGGAAGCAGAAGAAAATACATTCTGAAATAATAAAGAATAAAATACCTATTTACACTGATATAATATAATTATAAGAGTATCAGTACTGCCCAATGTATTTCACCATCATTCATCAACACTGACTTGTTAGTGACCCCATGGGCTTATCATTTACAAAATTATATACAAATTTAATACTTATCTTCTTAATTTGTACGGTTTATAATTAAAGTCGTATTATAGCTTTAGCATCAAAGTACATTATTATTGAATCCAATGCATTATTATTGTATGGAGGGGGCGTGATAAAAATTATTATTGAAAATTGGGTCGCAAATATTGAAAGTTTGAGAAGCACTGGTGAAGATTCCCATGCAGCATATATTTCCTATATATTTTTTGGGTCGAAAATAACCATAAAGTGACATTGAGCAAATGTTAAATGAACAATGTTAAGACAGAAGATATTTCAGTTGACTTTAGGTGAAGAATACATAATATATAAAATATATAGTTATTAAACTGTTCGCTTTAGTTGAAAGTTAATATTATTTTAATAATGAATTAAAACTACAAAAGCTACAGTCGTGTAAGGATAAAAGCAATTACTTTGTAACAGGAAATTCAATAAAAAAAATATTCTTGATTATTTCATAGTTTGTAGTTTCCCAATATGAGGTCATTCTTACGAGATGTACAGTGGTTGTGGAAACATAGTGGTCATGGTCACGAACTCATTGCCAGCCATCCGTGAGCTCAAGTCCTGGTGCCACTTAAGATCCGTCGTGTAGAGGGATTGTTAGTTTTTAAATTTGTTGTAGCTTCCCTGTTTGTGTGATTTGGAAGTTTGAAGATTGGGTTACTAATTCTGGTATAATCCTCGTCACTTGATCATGGTTCAAAATTACGAGGTCCATTGCCAATTGCCATTTTGTTACTTTAGAGTGTGACGTTAAGAAACGCTCGCCTTACTAGAGGTAGAAACAAATTGGGTTTGATTGGAATTTTTCCCCGTCATGTCCAAAAAATAAGGAATTTCTATTTTTATCCCAAAATTAATTAATTAAATACTTATTAAATTTAAAATAAGAAGAAATAATCAAATGTCCCTTTATAAAGAGCTTAAGAAGGGGAATGTAGACGTAGACTTTGTGATAGCGGTCAGTTCCTGCTTCCATCTGAACTCCCTTGTCTACCTGTAAACCCGGCTAGAGGTGTGGGAGAAACTGAATGATCCACAGACATGATTTCAATCTAATCAATTTATTAATTCCAAATATCAATCAGACACAAAACAAATCTAATTAAGGTAGATGATATATAGTAGAGCACGGAGGTGAGATTCTATAACACGGCGATACTACTACAGACCCTCAACTGAATCTAAGACAGCTTAAATAAGCTCAAATATAACTACGTCGCACACTAATAAGCTAACTTCTACTTAATCAAGCTCACAATACCTGTACTTTTTATGCATCGGATCCTATACTGGAAACTTGCAGGTGATCTCTCTCGGTTTGATCAATGTTGTTGGATCCACGCTCTGCAATCTTTTTCCTGGACAACTCCAAGACTTCTGACTAATTCCACTCTCTTTCAATCTTCAACTAACAAACTAACTCGCAGACTTTATGTTAACTCCTACTTGCCAACTCCAACGTGTCAACTCACAAACTCACGAAACCAGAATTTATATAATATACTTCATTTACATTATCACGCTTCCTTACTCGATGAAAGTTGGTTGAAATAAATATTTTCCTTAAAGAGCTGAAGGGATTAGTAGAACCGCGTATAGATCCGTCACAACTTTAAATTCTTGGCTGTATAATATTCAACAGAAAATGTTTCAGTATACAGCGTTAAAGATTCGCAAATGTATGCTGATGCCCAATAAAATTAATTACGCCATTATGTGGAATATATTTGAAGTACAGTTGAACGATTTTTCTGGAAAACAGATTTACACTTTATCGTACTAAATTTAAATTCTTCTTAAATATTGTGCTATTAAATTACAAATAAATTGGTCTTCTAGCTTAAAACTTCGATATTCCTTACGCAAATATTAAAAAGTACGCACTCTATTTTAAATATTTATTGCCAAAGAGTTTTATCATCATCGTAAATAACTATATACCAAAACTTTTATTTCAGTACCACAAACATTTTATCCGCAATCACCCCAGCACGATCCACCCCTTTTTGTTCCATTTTATACGCGACTGGTATCTCTGGAACTCTTTTTTTCCGAAGGGAGGGGGGGGGGAGTCTCCCCGCTATCTCTAGAAAGACACGAGAAAAAGAGATCAAAGTCGGTGCACAAGGGAAGACCATGACGGATGCGGAAGCTCAAGAGCAAACTCTTCCCATCCAATCCCATCCCAACTGGAAAATAGCCTCGCATGCAGATTGCAGCAAAGAAGATGGAGATGAGGAGGTGGGTGCTACGGGTTTTATCGACTTTTTTTAGCCACGTGTTGATCGGAGTCATTCTTTCGCGGGTGACGCGTCACGTGGGATATCGCGTGATTTATACCTAGAATCATTCTTCTTGTTCGTCTTTCTCCTTTATTTAGTGAGATTTTTTTTCCTTTTTTTTAAAAAAAATAAAAAACGGACACTTTTTGGAAGGGAGCTATTTCTTCTATGTCAGGAGATAGAATAGCAGTTCATTTTCTTGTCTGTTGCGGTTAAGAGTTCTGGCTTCCTGGGAAGAATAATAATGATAAAAGAAAAAAAAGGAATAGAGCGTTGGTGGAAATTCGGACAGGAAAGCGTAGTGGGTTTGAGATTAAAATTTATAACTCGAAATCCAAAAGCTAGATAAAAAGGATAAAAAGCATATTAATTTACGATATATCATTAACAAAAAATTTCAATCCAAAACGTAAGAATTTTTAATAGCAACTAATCTTGATGTTAAATACGAGAGAGACCAAATAGGGTATGACTGTTCGAATTTAGAAAAGTTTCGGAAAAAAAGATGTCAAGTCTTAGTCATAGCATCTTTATAAGAGCACTAAAAAAATTGAAAAATTAATACTGGCTTCAGTAGCTATTTTTTTTTTGTGTTCATTTTACATTGTTTTCTGGTTCCGTTCTCCGACTTTGGTTTTTTTCAACACTTTAAAAAAACTAATGTACATAATATATTTCAAAGGGAAAATATTATATGATGTTAATAAAATGCACCCACGTTTGTTTTATTTAAACCAAGGTTTTGATGTCAGAAACTATTGCAGATTTAAAATAGAATTGTATTAATGCTGTTAATCATATTTTTCTCATTTCCATTATACTTTTTTTAATTATAAAACTTATAAAACCATGTTAAGCTTAGTAGCTAAGCCTTAACGTTCTCCAATTGTTATTTTCGTTATTTATATATAACAATTCTTGTGAAAAATTATTCTGCAGGCATTTTCCACTTACACCGCGTTTTCTTAGTGCTAAATATTGAAGCTTTAACTTCAGTTTTTATTTTGAAAAGGACCATCTTTTGAAATACACTCCTGGTTGTGCAAAATGTAACACTGTAAAAGAAGTATCCAACACGCATCATACGCAGATCTCAATTAGACATACATCAGCATTTCAGTGCACATGCATATCGTGTGTAAGCCAGGCCATCTCTCAACCATCAAAGAAAAATAGAAGGCAATTTTTAGTATTGCAATTGTGTGTTTTCTTCATACTTTTAAGGTATCCGACCTCTTACGACAGCTTTTTTTTTAAGAGAATGAATATATGGAAATTTTTTGTGGTTTTTAGATTTGTTTAGAACATTTTAAGAAAAATATGCTAAAATTGAGGGGAAAAAAGAAATCATTATTACTAAAATGGGAAAAATGGGTAAAAATTTACTAAAAATAACGTAAACGGAGCCTATTCTGTACCAAAAGTTTATGAACAAATTTTAAATTTTTAAATTCTGATTTGTTGCAACGCTATTCAGTTTTTAAAACGATCTTCAAGATAAGAAATATTTTAATTTTTACAAAAACTTGAGCCCTTTATCTTAGCTATTATGTGAAATTTTTTTTAAAATACAGTGATTATTTTCACATAAGGTATTGTAGATTTTGTATTAAAACAGTGATTGATAAATATGAAAATTAAAACACTTCTACTATTATGCAAAACATACGCAAGAAATTTCAGTTAATTATTTTCAGAACTTTTTGAGCAATCGCTGGCCCCGTTTGAGCATTTTCAAAGAAACACATTTCGAGTAAAACGTGTTTTGAAGTATGACATCTTTCTTAAAGTAATGACATCTGCTTTTACTAAAACATTTGTAATTTTTGTTCTAGTGAACGCGGAAAATAATAAACTTGGTATTTTTATAAAGCTAATAATATTGGCTATAAAATAAAATAATTTAAATATTTGTCAGTTTTGGGAAAAATTCTCAATTTTAGGGTATCCGGATACCTTAAGTAAGAAACTTCAGTGTGCCTCATCAGAGAAAAGAGAAGTAAGTCGAACATGATTTTGAGTTTAGAACAGAATGTGAATGGTGGTTTATTGAGATGTCTCATCATTCTTCCGAGTAATGGCTGCTTGATTTGGAAAACATCATTGATATGAATGTAGGTAGAATTGATGGATGGAGAGATATACTGACCCTCGAGAGATATTGTACCAGCACGTCGTCCCATCTAGTCTGAGGACTAGCAGGTTGTTCACAGGATAATGATGGACTGAATTAAACATTGAGGAATGGCATTGTCTTTTCACGATTCGAATATCATATATGGGTTAAGTGTTAGAAAGGGAGTTATTGCATGATTTTTGCGTTATGCATAGGCATACCAGCATTTTACCTGTTGTTATGATTTACGGTACCATTGGATTTTACTTCTGTACCTCCACTACTCATTGCCGGTACAGTCAATAGACAGTATTGTGTCTCTTTGAAGCATATTGTACCTTTTTGTCCAAGACTGGGCAGCGTACAAGTTTCCACGGGTCTATGTGAGACCACAATTGACACACATATTTTTTCCGCGAATTCTTTAATTTTTGGCTGGTTTCTCTGTTCCCTTAGCCCACCTATTATTCTGATTTTGAACAAATTTTGTAGAAAAATAGTAAATGACTGTCCTACCATAAACCTTTCCTTTCAATGTCGAAGTATATCGTAATAGTTATTGACAGCCATGGCTTCCTCACAAGATACTGATTTTTTTACATTCCGAAAACCTAACATGCTTTTATTACAGTCATTTCAAGTTTGTAGTTTATGTTGTTTGTACAATAATTTTGGCTTTAATACGCATTGTTACCAAGGTTCTGCATTTTGGATGCTATGACTGTAATAATACTTAGATACGATTTTTTTTCCCGGTGGGTTTCTTTTTAACTAAAACGTGAATAAAATTACATATGTAACCTTTGTGAGGCTTTTGAAAGCATTAATTAAATTAAAAACCATGGTAGTTAAGTAAAAGTGGTGACAGTTACGTAACCAGTGATTGAAATACAGATTTCAAATCCGATTGCAGTCAAGTCTCACCTTTAGAGAATAAGCAGAACTGTGCCTCCCATTAAGTGTAATTGGATCTGTAAGTTCTAAAATGTTGTGGTATTGAAAATTTTGAGAGTAAATTATCAGCTTTTGCCATCCTTATCGATCACGGTTTAATATTATGTTATCAATTACCAGTAACTATCTAGTGTAACTTTATAGGAAAACTATTATTTAATTTCAATCTACTAAATTAAATAAAAACCAAATGGTCGTTGATAGCACAGTTGCAACTAAAAATATGATTCATATACTGATTCCTTGTCACTGAACTTTTTCTCCTTCAGATTCGTGACGCCATATCTATTTTCATTTATTATTTTTTTTAAGCAAGATCGTTTTGGAATGGAAAGGAACTACTGTTTAAAAACCAGATGATAAAATAGCACCTGTCTTTTGTGGTCAGGGGTTCTGTTGCCTGGGAAGAATAATAATGACAAAAGGCGAAGATTGGATCGATAAGTGGAACAACAGGTAGCTACGCTTAATAGTTAGGTACATACACAGATTATGGTTGAGATTTCTTGAAAGAAAAAAAAGCTAGTTTTTTAGATTTAACTGATATAGTTTTCAAAATACAATCGAAAATTGATCTTTTTGTATTCTACTTAGTTTTAAATTGTGTATGGTAAATATAATTATGAGGAATTTTTTTTTTATTTTTATGTATGTCAACTTTATTTTCTCTTTTTAAAAGACGTAAAATCAACATACCCAGTAATAACTTGTTACACAATTGTGTGTGAAAATTACAAGATAAATAAAAGAGTAGAAAAAATTCAGTGCAATAATTATATTTAAATAAAATCATAAATGTTTATTAGGCCTTTTTATGTGTCTGGACAATAATTGTTCACTTCTTTGCCAAATAATGAATGCACGGGCTGAGTCAAATTTACGAAAATCAGTTAAATAAATAAACAGTAACGTAATAAACTGAGTGAAATATAATAAAGAGAATAATAAATGTATAGAATACACATGTTTTTTCTGAAAATAGTTATTAATTTTTAAAATGAATTTCTTTATTTTATATTTAGTCATTCATAATTTACTCTATTTTATATTTTATGTTAACTAACTATTTATTTTTTGAATATTTTTTATAATTGTAAGTATATTATTTTGTTTTTAACTTCTAAAATTATAAGTGTTAATATTTAAAATTATGCTTGTAAATCTGGAAACAAATCTTTTGCAGCTTTTGTGCTTTCCAGATTGGAACATTTCGAATACTGGCATTAGCAAACTTGTAACGTTTATATTGATGCGGTAGTTAAGCCGAAGGAATAAAAATGCATTTATTAATTTTTAAGTAATTTTACAATTCTTAAATGATAAAGGATCAACATATGAAAGAAATTAATATTATTTAACATTCAGGTACAATTTTATTACCAATTGCAATGGGAAAATCCAAATATAAAATAATAAATGAAGAATGAAGATTAATAATAAAGATGGAAACTGTGTTTGTTCTCTGTAAGTAGTTACCGATAAACTCAAATCTCTTTATAGACTTAAACTATCGTTTGGCCCTGATATCCACATTTAACGTTTTCAAAACAAAAACATATCAGAAGTATAATCTAAGTGCTTTCAAATTATATTGAAAGAAAAATTGCATTCTTTTATCATTGTCAAAACAAGAACACTTAATTTGGTGAATTTTCCATGTGAATTTTATACTAATCTTAGCAATTAAAATTTTGTAACATTACATTTATTTTGATTAATTTATTTTTTTAAATATAGCTGTATGGTAAATTTACTTTTATATATTTGCAGTTTTTTCTGTTTTACCCTTTGTTTTCCCTTTCCAAGAGTCTCAAAAGAATGTTGTCAATGTATATGCATGGAACAGACTTACTTTATCGTTGGTGATAGTATACAAATCTCGCTTAAGGTCTTTATTTATTTTGAAAATATAGATTAGAAAAGCTAAACTTTTAAGTGGTTTATTGCACTCATCTCAACAAAGCACCTACCAAGTAATTCTGTATTATAGTGAAACCAAATTACAAAAACCACTTGCTAGAACTCCATTGAGGGATTGATTTATATTATACTTTCTGTAAGTGTTTTATTTCTGGCGTGCATGCCGAAGTAAAAGTTTATGTGAGTAAAATTGACAATCATTCTTTTGTTCTGTGGTGATATGGGCAGGATTAGAAATGGCAGGATACCCATTTGAAACTGTTTAAATGCAAACTAGCTGCACTAGACACAATACTAGAAAAGTTGCTTTCTTTTGTTTGCACATAAGAACAAGTGGGAAAGGTTCCATATTGACATGAATGTTAAGCAGCATACCTATTAATTACGGAATATAAATTATTTTGCGTTACATTTTTGTATTGAATTAATTTATAGCCAACGCAACCACACGTTTATCTTTAAAGAGATCGGGGCATGGATTTTATATAGAATATCTCTGCAATAATATAGGCTAATAAATAGATTATTTTGTTTTTTTTTGGTGCTGAAACCTCTTTTCCATTCCAGTACTGAATGTTTTATGAAAAATTTAAACCAAATTCTGCAGGTTGATAAATAATTAATTATATATACTGTTAGTCATGAAAAAACTAAGCGTCTTCGATATAAGTATGTATGACACCAAGTTCTTCCCCTGGTTATTAGTTGCTTCACCTTGACCTTGCTAGTTATATATACCCTTGTGATAAGATCACAAATTTCCTAATTATCTGGTAATTGATTCGAATATTATTCCAACCAAAATTGCTGTAATGAATTATAAATATCAACACACATATTATTGAAAAAGGCATTAGCTTCTATCTATGGAAATTTAAAAAATATATTAGTTCAGATTTCCTGTTTCTCTAATCCCGATTCATGACGGAATTGTTGTTGCTTAGTATAACACGTGTACATCTAACGCAGTGAATCCCAACCTATATTGTTGGTTCCACTGAAGACTTACCGTGCAAAGGGCCTGATGCACGTTAAACCTGTCGAAGCTTAAAGTCCTCCCATTGACATGGTGTAGAAGTTCAGAGAAAGGGCTGCCAGAGCTCAGATGTCGTCCTCATTCTTTGACTATGGTTCAAAATTACGCGATTCGTCACCAATAGCATTTGTGTTGTTTTAAACTAAACTAAATTCATTGGCGCAACAACCCATGAGGGGCAAGGCCTACTATGTCAATTTCGGTGTACGTGAACTTGGTCACTGAGGTGCTTGAGCAGATGCCCTGGTCAGGTGGTCAGTCTGACATAGTATGGTATTAATAAATACTCACTTATTCACCCAACCTATATTTCTGCGTGAAAATGGGAAGGGTACTTACTATGTGAATTTATAGAAATTATTTATATAAATTATATACTTGATGCCTTATTGAAAATAAAATACCAAAAATGTCAAAAAGAGGCAATAATATAAATAAAAATGAAAAAATCATAAAATTGCAGTAATTTTAAGGAAATTATTTATACGCGTGTTGAAAAGCAACTGGAAAAAAACATTTATTTTCATATTTTTATGCAATTGAAATTAAATATTCTTAATTTCAGAAATTTAGAATTTAATGCTTTAACAAATGCTGCTCAAAGAGTGTTCTGTATGAATACATAATTCACGTATATTAAATAGATAATTTAAAATAAAAAATCATTTCTTTAATTCTTGGAATTCTTTATCTTAAACGGTTCTGATCATATACACATTTATATATTTATAAGCATTATCTTATTTCTCTTCAAAAAAGAAAAAGGAGAATAAAAATAATTGAGGTGAAAAAAAAGTTACATTTTTTTACTACCATTTACTGTCATTTCAAACTAAAATAATGCTAAATGCACTAATACAGTTTTTTTGTCTTATACTAGTAAATTAAAAGCATGAAATTATAAATAAGTTTCTTAAAAAATAAAAAATAAGATTCATAAAGAGAGCAACTGCATTAATCTATATATTTCTGATTTTAGGTGAAATATAACATATCCAAATTAATTAAACGAAGGGGAAAATCTCCGTTTTTGAGAAAATCATGAAAATACTTGAATATTCAAATCGAAATATAAAAATTCAAACGTTAAGTAATATAAAACTACTCTGAAGTACTCACACGCTAATTTAAATTATAAAATTAGAAATATTTCCTTTTATTCATAATAAATTTATTCCTAGTATTTCAGTTCATTCCTACTTTATACGTTATTTAAAAAAATTTTATACTATCTTAAATTTCAATATTTATAAATATTTATAAATGTTTCTTAATAAATGTTATTCATAATATTTTAAGAGAACTACTTTTAATACATAAGTTTATCTATTTTTCTGTATTGAATTTATTATTTCACATTATTAGAAATCCAAATTAGTTGTACAAATTTTTCTTTTCAATTAGTACATTAGTTTTCTGTCTTTAAATAAAGTCCATCGTCACCATTAAATGAGATTACTCTTTTTTAAGAGAGAAATTCTCAAATCCTTTTGTTAGAATAATAACTGATAAATATATAAAGGAATATTTTTATTTTAAATATTTTAATGGTATTATTTCCATATATTTGAGTAAACATGTTTTTCAACTTTTAGAGACGTCTGGAAAGCTTATTCCACGTGACATGAGTATTAAATTTCTTTACAAGTATTTCTGTACGAAAATAACTTAATACATGAATTAATAAAAATGTGAGGCACAAATGACGATGAATTATAAATTACATAGACTTAAACCTTTTCAACTCGCCGACACCATAGAAAACACGTTCTTCTATGCATCAAAGTCTCCAAAGTAAATTTTTTTTTCCTTTTCAAATTTAAAGTTTTATCCGTAGAAAACATATCACCAGAGAGTTACTCATTCAAATTACGAAGATAAAACTCAATTTACGTAGATGTCTGTGTTTGAGTTCTGGATAAATGGTATTAAAAGAAAAAAGAAGACCACGAATATTGCTCTAAAAATTCGTGTTCTAAAAATGAAATTATATCTTGGCCGGAGAACAAAACAGTCTTTTTTTTATACTTCTTTAATAGAATTTCAGAATTTCCCTTTTAAAATGTGTTGGTTAATATGAACTAGTACTTTTTTTTAAAGTTTTTAGAAGCATTTTGAATAACGTCGGTTCTCCCTTTGATTGTTAATTATAAGCGTTTAATATAAAATTTAGGAGTCAAATTTAAGAAATAATGAATGCAGTCATGGTTTTAAGTTACAATACAAACATAGAAGATAAATTTTAAGGGATATTATTGTATTACTCTCATAATAAGAGCATGAGTAATCTTATTTAAAAAGAGTCTTAAAGTAGATTTATTTTTCTATACCTTTATAGCTATATTCAGTTTTGGTTATTATACGAAAAAAACATATATTCCAGTAATTTAATGAGTTATTAGCCAAGATGTTTATTGTTTTAGATACCAATAAATTGTATCTGTTCTCTTTTTAAATGTCTATTTTAAAGAGTAAAGAAATTATATAATTATCAATAATAATATATCATAACAGAAATAAATTTTTCTTCTAATTTGAATTAAGGGGGCTCATCCATGTAATGGACTGTTTTTAAGCATTTTTAGAGAATTTTTTTGATTGATCAGTAAAAAGGACTTTAGATTTTATCATTTAAAAAACTTTAGCTTTTTTATCATTTATTTATATGTATTTTAAGGGTATGTGCTTAGCAAAAAATATCGAATAGAACGTGAGTTATAGCGCTCTGAACACACCCGCCTCGAAAAAAAGGACACTCACTTCTTCCACGATTCCGGCTGATTGGCGTATCTGAAATAAAAAAAAAAACTAACGGTGTTTTAATCCATAAGCTTAAATGCATAGAATAGACTATACTCAAATGAAAATATCAAAAATTGGATTTTTGGTAGAGCTCTGAAGATAAAGCTTCGAATTTCATGGGGTTTTTTGTTACATTTTTGTTATAAAAATAAAAATATTTTAAATTTTTTTCATAATTGTAGTCCATTTGTTGCGTATATATGTGCTAAGTCTACCCTATAAACTTGAAGTCATTCGCTCAAACCGTTTATGAGATATGATAGAGGAAAGTTTGAAAAACACAGTTTTGGAAAAACGCGTTTAAAGTTTCAAGTCCGATTAAAACTATGAAAATCTTACCTTACCCATAATTGGCGATGCCTGGTGGTGAAGACTAAAACAAGTTCGACGAAATATTCAATAACTATAGATATTTCCTTTTAAACCTCTACAAACTAGTCTATACTTATACGAACGTATATTTACATAGAAGGGTCAATGCTGTCAAGCCGACTGTACACAATAGGTGCTCCTACTCAGCGCTCCGCACAGCTACTCTTCTAACACTTGCTTCTTTATAACGACTTCGAATTTTAAAAAAAATCCCTTTACCACGGTATTCTAAACATGCTAAAAAAGCAATTTATGAAAAAAAAACTTTTATTTTTAAAAAAAATTTGAACCCATTACATGGGTGAAACCCCTTAAATTGAAACAAAACTCATACAAAATTAATCAACTTTTTAAATTCGTAGACTTTTTGTAGTAATTAAAAAAGGAATCAAAATTTCAAGGAAGAAATAAAGGTACTTGCATATTTTACCGGCGACCAATTTCGTCAAATCAAATGATCTCGCCAAAAGCCGCGATACTCAGCCAAAAGAAGATACCATTCCCGAGAACATTCGAACACAGTAAAAATGATGATGGCAGAAGTTGGCGACATTTTTTGAATTAGTGATGTCTTTTCGCTCGGCGAATTTGGTCGATGGTATATACATAAGTACCGAATTGAAATATAATCTCAAATTTCTAAGAGTTTTACGACAGGTGAGAGAGGCTGTTATGTCAATCTCGTGAACTACTTCATGATAATTTTTCTTTCTTGGCATTTTCCTGAGTCTAAATCCATGTAAAATGTTTGCAAAAAGCAACTAACTTGGCGGAAATTATTTGCAAAGGCTACACTACATATAATCTTACAACGGAAATGTAATCGTTATAGGTTGCCAAGTGTAACCGGAGCAATAAAAATAAATTCTATCGTTTGACATTCAAAATATATATGCTGCCTTATATATATATTTTTTTAAATGGATTCAGTTTTCTAGTAAGAATTTGCTTCTTAAAAGGAAATGCGTATTATTATTTCTCTGTAAAAAATATATCTTAAAAATGGGACTCTTAAAATCTATGAGTAATATGTATACATATAACAATTCTATGTAATGTTTTCACTGAACATTCTTAAAACTAGTAGTTTTTTCATCTATAGGTTTTAAACATTTTAAAATGAGTCTCAGGCATCAACGAATTTAAAATTCATTTTATGTCAGTAATTTGATTGGGTTTTATTTAAAATAAATTTGAGTATATGAGAATTAATTATCGAAACAAAACAAATGCACCTTTTCCAGTTAGCAAGGTTGGTGAAAATAAAATCCTAGTTAATAGAATGAACATCGAAAATAAGATAACTTTAATTTTTTCACTGGCACATAATACGTTGTAATTTTGAATCTTTTTATTTAACAATTGCGTGAGGAACTTATACGAGAGTAAACAGTAAATAAATATAAGCATTAATTTTGGCTATTACATTTTTTATCAACATGTGAGCGAATAAAAATATCAATAATTGACAGAAATATCAGTTTGTTTTCAGTTCTCAAGACTTATTTTAGAATTAAAATTTCAGAATTGCAGTTTGCTGAGCTCGCTTTGTAAGCAACCGGTGAGCAATTGCTTATGCGTTCGATTTTGCCCTTAATTTTTTTTCCTTCTAAGTTTTCTGATTCTGTAAAGAAAGTTCGCATATTCTCTGAGCTATCTAAGTTCGTATGCATTTTTCATAGATACAGTTTTTATTTTTCCAAAGATTTATCATTAATCAAAAAATGTATTTAAAAAGTCGCACTAAAGGTTTCGCAGGGGAAAAAATGGAGTTATCAGGATTATATGTAGCATTTTTTCTTGAAATTTATTAAGAAATCTTGCATATTATATACATATATGCATAATTTTTTCTCACTCTTTATTTTTAGTAGCAGACGAAGATTACAAACAAGAGTCTCACGGGCTTTTCTGACAAAAATAATGCACATTTCAGCCAAAACAATGTCTACATATTATATACATATAAGAAATGTAGTAGATTATATATATATAAATAATTACTGTTATAATAAATATAACTTTTTGTTTCTGTGGAATTTGATGATAATATATGTTTTTACCACCAATACACAGATAACCTGACTATTTATTTGTTTTCTGGCGAATAACAACGCATTGTTTCTCTATTTATAGGCGCATTTGTCTTTATATTAAAAGTATATTTTATTTTAAAACTATTTAATGTCGCTATTTTTCTAGCCCCCAATTTTTTTTCAAAGTGTTGTAATACGGACTTTATGGCTGATTCTCCAAAAAAGATAGATTGTCTTATGTTAATCGTCAAAATACATTTTGTCTGTTTGTTAAAATGTTCTGCTTCATTCAGCTGTCATGTTTCTTTAAAAAATTTATAAAATGAGAAATTAGCCTGGACCTCCGGCATGCAAATCCCTGAAAATTCATCTCAACAATTATGTCATTATTGGCAACAGCACTGAGCCACCTCATTTTAAATGGCACACAGCTGATTCTTCACATTCTGCATAATATCTTCTCTAGGCCGAATTCTTGTCCATTTTAAGACTTTTCTGATCCTTGGTAGTCGTTGAGCCTTAAAGAAAAATTTATACATAGCATTATTCAAGTTTAACTTACATTTTGTCAGAAACGGCCTTCACTTGCTTATCCTCACTCATCGGCACTATGCTGGTGACTGACAGCTTCCACAGGTAGTTAAAATTTCCACGTGTCTTCACACTTCTTCATTTAATTACGCCCAAGCAATTATAGTTGAATATTTTGAAACGCATCTCGATTTTCTCGAATAAAAATAAGCATGCAAATAATAACTGTTACTTAATAAATATAGGGATTAATCAATTAATAGACTCTTTTTAAATAAAAATAAAAGCTTACTGATTTATCTAAAAATTAAAAGTCAGCCTTTTTACTGAGATCAATCACAAATTTAATAATCAAAACTAGGTCACAAATAAAATTAAATTATTTCTGTATTTTTTTCTTGTATTTCAATATTTAATGCTGAAATTTGTAAAAATAATTAATGATAGTTTACTATAGGGAATTCTAGAGATTAGTTTATAACTCATTCAATTTATGCACCATTTCAACAGAATAAAATATATCTAACATATAATAGAATAAAAGGATTGTTTAAAATAATTTATTAAAATGATCAGAAAATTTCAAAATTTTCTCTTACGTTTATTAAAGCTCAAGACGCTATAATAGCATTTTAAAAAATATTATTATTAGTAAAATTAATATCGATTACATCATAATTCTATAAAAAAATGCACAAAATTATTTTAACACCATAAAGGTGTAAAGGCATAGCACACTAAAGTATTACTGAATAAGAATTTTGCATTACATCATTTTGTGAAATAAAAATAATTATTCTTCGTTTCCTATCTTAAAACATTTCTTAAACAAAACAAAAATGCTCTATATTTCGTTCTTCTGATTCTATTGTTTTTATTAATGCCTTAGTTTTAAGTAAGGCCTTTTAATTTAAAAATTTCTTTTTGAGAAAGGTTTTATATTTTTTTGAAAATTATATAAAAGATAAATTACGTTCTAATTATTCATTTCTCCTGTCACTAGCAGACTTATATTCTTAAACTTATAAAATGGGGAGAAAAAACAAGGAACAGCGCAAAATTAAAATTGATTTTAAAGTAAAGCATATTAATGTTTTATAAAAGAAAAAATATATATTCCATTAAAAGTAAAATCCCTAAGATGAATTTTTTATCTCGAATACTTTGAAAAAAATGAGAAAAGCGTGCTCAGAAAAATTATTCGTCAAAACTTTGCGAAAATAATCTCTTTCTCAGCATTTTACGTACGAAAATGTGTGTAGGTATATATAATAAATTAAAGTCTTTAAACAGAAAAACACTTTGGAAAAAGTGCACATAAAGTTGAAAATATTATAATTTTTTCTTGGTTTTTGTCAATATACAAATAAAAATAATTTGTTTTTATATATTTGCTTCTATATCTAGCGACTAGTGACCATGGCAACTAGCTCATGACGAGATTTATTTCAGTCGAGTTGTGGATTTGATTCCCGATTTCACGCGCAAAGGGAAATGCTGAATTTTTTGGGACAAAGTCCTTATGTTGACAATATTTAGAAGTTAGGAGTGACTAAATTTAGCTCAAGTATCGTATTCGCTCCTTGCCTATAAGTTATTTAAATTTGCTTTTGTAATTTTGTCTTGCAAAAAATGAAAAATAAAAGTTTTTTGTTCAATAAAGGTTGAGTACGGAAATGGGGGGGGAGGTGATTCCCGGGGAATGATTTGTAGCTGTATGCCCTTTTGGGTAATATATGTCTCCCTTCAGGCCTTATCACATGTTTTCGTATTTAGAGTATTTTTTCTTTCAAGTAAACCTTTTGAGTAATTTCTACCCAGTTGTCATAGCAACAGTTTCGAACAACTTTTTCCTAGTGAGCAGAAATAATTGCTCGAAAATCAAAGAGCTCTAAATTCCAGCCAATGGGGTTCTTTTTCTCTCTACGCAATAAAAAAAGGCGGGAAAGAGGGAAACCTCGGCTTCGTTAAATGCATCGGAAATGAAATATAATATTTTAAATAGAATGGCTCTCAATTTTTTTTTGTTTACAGCCGTCGACAAAAGCATTAGCGGAATAAAAGAAATAATATTGGATGTTCGTTTTCCGAAGCAGAAAAATTGGCGAGTAATTTTTCAATTTAAGATAAAGAGCTGCTGACGCCAGAGTGTGCTGTTTCTTGCACGGCAACCCTTCACCCACACAATTGCTCGAAAAATTTGCTGAAATGGTTGTTCGAAAGAGACTCGAGTTGTTCGAGACATGCGTGTGGGATAAGAACCATTTGCTTTAAATCAATATTCTTGTGTTTGCCACAAATAGTTACGTTTAAATTCGTCTACACACTTCACACGTAAAATATATCACGAAAAAATAAAGGCTGTAATGGCGGGTTCATTCCCAAGGGATTGCAGCTCTAAATTCCTCTGGGTGAGCTCGGGTGGCCGCTGTAACCCGGTGTTCATGGTCATGAACTCGTGTTCAGCGTGTAAAAAGTTCAAACTCTGTTCCACTGAAAATCCACTGTGTAGAGAAACTGGTTCATGTTAAATCTTTCAAGGTCCAATGTTCTCTCGTTAGCGTGGTGTAGAAATTTGGAGAGGATGTCCCTCTCACGTTTTATCCTCGTCATTTGACTGAGGTTCAAAACTACGATGTTCATTGCCAACAGTATTCGGGTTGCTTTATAGTGCGACGTTGATTGACACTCACTCTCACTTGGGTGAGCTTAATCTCACTAGGCATTTCACCAATAGTCTTCGTATACGTTGGAAATGATATTTTAATAAATAGTTTATTGATTATTGTAACCACAGAATAATTAGTTCTTAGGCGATATGTAATTTTTAAAAATGATATGGAAGATAAATAATTATATTGAAAATTAGGAATCTCAAATTTGGTCTTAAGGTTCTGCCTTTGCTTCTGAATCAATGTTTGACCGAAATAATTTTTTTTTATCTTTGTCATTTTGTATAGAGAAAAAAATCGAGCAGCCTGAAAGAAAAAATTAATTAGATAGAGAATAGGAAGGTCTATGTTATAAAGGTTTTGAATTTTAAATATCTGATATTAAGCATTACTTTCTTTAGTAAAAGTAAAAATCCAAACTTCTGATGTCTTTCATTAAGATTTTATTTATTTTTTGTTAGTTATGTAACTTAAGACTTGATGTCTTAAAAATAAATGAATGTATTTCTTTCATATTTTTTGTGTGCACGTTATATAAAGTATGATTCAAACAATCAACTAAGGATTTAGCTCTAACATCAGTAGGTTCTTATTTGTAACAATTTATTACTATGAACCCTACACATTTTATAAAATTTTACATAAAAAATGTACAATAAGTCGTAACTTTTTGATAAATCTAAATATATTTTGGATTTTAGTTCACTGCTTTTATAACTATATTAAATATGTTGTATAAGAAAATAATTTAAATACATATATGACTTTGAATTCCAAGCTGAGTCCTTTTTTCGATCTCGGTATAGTATTTATCAAATTTTGCCTAAAGTACCTCATTTTAATAAATTTGCATTGTCATATCATTTCCTGTGATAGATGTTTTTCATTAATTAAGTCATAAACTAAAAACTAAACTCAGTGGCGCAACAGTCCATGAGGGCTTAGGTCTACTGTGCCCATCTCTGGATACGTGACCGTTGGGCGCTGAGGTGCATGAGCAAATATCCTGATCAGGTGGTAAGTCTAAAGTGAGCCTCCCAATGTTTATTCTCCAAGCAGACATGGTACTCATTTATTGACCCACTTACGGGGTGAAAGGCTGAGTCAACCTTGTCCACAGCGCGAGGATAGAACCCCGGATCTGTGGTGTGGAAGCGCGACTCGCTACCACTCGGCCCCTGAGTCTCAATTAATTCATAAGCACCCACAAAATGACAAAATTGCTAACAGCATGGCATTTTACAAAAATTGTCTCCGTTATGTAGGTAGGTACCATATAAGCTTCCTGGTACATAAATCTCAAATACAATCATGGGTTCAAGTCTTAGTTCTACTGGAATAAAATTTTCACGTTGAGAAATCTATACTCATGGCTTTTTACGCCTTATCAATATCTATGATAAGAAAAGTGTGGTGAGTGAAGTACAAATCTCTCTCTCTCTGGGGTTGATGTTATCATAGGGCTTGTGTGGATCTTCTCTTATTTCAATCGCGCTGAAATCTTATTTAAAGCTTATTTAAGCAAATATTTGCTGAAGCAAACATTATTTCGTGTACGAGGGGAGATTAACCTGCTTCATTAAAAGTAAATATTTCTACCTATTACTTTTGATGAGTCCACGGATGAAAGCTAAATTATGAGGGCCTTAAACTACTCGAAGAAATGACTGGTTTTATAATCAAAACAATTGGAGTTTTGACTGTCTGATCATCCACCGACTAGGTTGATTAATTATGCTGTTTACTTCAATCTGAAGCTTACTTTCATTTTACTTTTCAAGCTCAGAATCTATAGTATTATTTAGCTTGAAAAAGAATTATGAAATGTTAATCCCCTATTCCTTAAGTTCTATGTATTCTAACATTTGCTCGAATGATTCAAAATAAAGCTGGATTTCATAGCATAATTCGAATTAATGGACCAATAGTCCTCTCGGTATTTTAAGAATGTTTGCGTGGAGTACCGAATCCCACCTTACCTCTATTAAAAAGGTACTAAAGAAGAAAAAAATCGGAATTGAAAAATTCTAAGAAATTAATTGATTAAAATGGAATAAAGCTCTTCAGCCAGCTGGTCTATACACGCATGAGGTAATTTAATGACTCCAGCAACCTTTCCATAGTTTTATAAGAAAAATTCAATCTCAGGCAACACAGACGATAATCTTTATCAAATCTTATAATTAGAGGCAACATAGGCACCTGCACTATAGAGTTCAATTCTCGGAATTCTAGTTAACCCCTTACATTTAGTGTGATTTTCAATTACTGCATTTGTATGAAGATCTATTTTGCTAACATTCAGCTGTAATGCGCTATTCCATCAATTATGTTTCAACATTTTATTAAATCCCATATTTCCTGGTATTTATTATCTGGTACCATATGTTCTAAAAATATTCTAGTATAGTATAGAATATATATATATTATAGTGTGTAGTAGCAATGAAATAAGAATGGAGGGGAAGGATTCCTAATTTTGATTAAGTTTCACTGCGAAAAGTATAGTGTTTGCAAGTTCTAGCTACGTGATTAATAATAATAGTACTTATTATAATGAATTTAAATGGAGACGGAATAAATTCTGTTTAACTAATTAAACTCGATTGGCCGCTGGGTGGCGTAGTTGGTTAGGTGCTGGTCTTGTACGCCGAAACTTGCGGGTTCGACTCCGACTGAAGTCGGTGAATTTTCATGGTGCTAACAATCGGCAGGGTCCATGTCGTATGATTATTCAGCATGTTAAAGATCCATAGAGGGCCTGTTTGGCTTGGGTGCTCTCAGCAAAATCAAATTCCTGGAACCATTTTGCATCGCTAGAGCTCAGGTCAAAATTATACGGTGGTAATTAGTATCCATCTATACAGTGCCACTCTAAAAAGTGATACCAGCTCCCGGGGAACGTACTTGGTCTATAATCGTGAAAAATCAATCTGCAGACTTATTTGAAAGGAAAAATATTAAACGTAATTTAGGGAAGTTATATTAGGTTAAACGGAATACTCTGTAATAAGAACTAACCAAAATCATCTATATGTATTGATGTTTTATTCCAATAAAATCACTAATTGTTATCGTTTTTCTTAAATAAAATTTAGGCTTGAAAAAATTAACTTATTCAATTTGAGTATCTAAAGTTTATTTCAGTTAGATATAACATTATAACACATTTTATTAAATGATATAAATTTTATTTTTCATTCGAAAAGCACAAATTATTTTTACTTGGTACAAATTTAAATTTGAATCATTTTAATTTAGGACTCTTTACTAATTACCTTGTCGAAAAAATTATGAAAAATTCAATTTTTTTCCTAATTTTTTTTTAAATAATTCTATACAGGAAAGCTAGTTTCACGTTTCAAAAGACATATTGGATTGCAATGTGCCATTTAAAAAGCACTTTTCGCAAAACTTCTCTCACAAAAAAAAAAAAGCAAAAAAAAAAAAATCATGTTTTAATTACAGCTCCCCAAAAAAGGTCATGATATAATTTTTTACGATCCCTTTATCACTTTACAAAATCTCAATTTCTCAACTTTTTTTCCCTTGGTGGTATGAAAATGATCAGAATATGAAGGAAAGAAAAAAAGGTAACAAAAATATAAAAGGTAAGAAGGATAAAAAAAAAAAAACAAGTGAAACCGTCTGTAATTTTAAATAATTACCCAGAAGCCCGGTCGAAAGAGCGTCTTATTATATGGAAACATCATTAATAAAGAAAATAATAATAATATCGAAAGCTCGCCCGATGAACGCTCAACTACTTGTTTTCACCACGATATAAAATAAAAATAATAAACAAAATAAAAATAGACCCACAACCAGTTTAATTTCTTCCAGCTGACTCCAATGTGTGCAGGAGACATGGTTTTTTTATGTTGTTAATTTTTTTTTGGTAGTTATGTGCTTTTAATTTCGCAAAACGCCGCGAGTTCGAACACGAAGCAGACCCCACGATCATGATGACCCCCCCCCCTTATCGACTAATGTCGAATTAGAGATCATCATCTCCACGACAAGACGGATGGACTGCTTATTATTCCCTCTAGTCCAACCAATGACGAGATAACTTCGAGATTCTCATTATTATTATTATTAGAACAACAGTTGAGAGTTTAAAAAAAAGAGATAGGACTGATCGTGACCAAATCGGTTAACCAATCGGGATGTGCATGGAGGGGAAAAAGGGATTTTTATTGCTATATAGAAAGGGGGATTTTCATTTCAATCGTAGATAATTTTGGGTGTGGTAGATTTTTTTTTAACTCTGGAATGTGTGTTTTTTGAAAGGGTGTTTACACTTTTACGGTGAAATTGATATTTGAGAATAGTAATAAAGTGATATTAAAATGGCGCTTCGAGAAAGGTTATATAATATCAATCGAAAGGTTTAGTATTATACATTTGAAGAAAATTGAATAAGAATTTTTCTTGGGAGGAAAATTAATTATGAGTGCAATGAACTTAGATGAAGGGGAAAAAATTATTCTTGAGAAAATCTACGATTGAAAAAATGTATATGAGAAAATTATTTCAATGTAAAATCATGATATAAATCTTTCAGAATAATAAGTTTATTACTTAACAGATTATTATATTTTTTATTAAAACTAGAGGATATACCAGCCCCCTACATGTCAACCTAACGGTGGACCAACCCCCATTGAACAAATTATACAAATGTTCATATTCGTACTCAAATTGTAAAATGTACTTTTTATGTTTATATATATGTGTAGTTCTAATTTTCTTTAAAAAATTCTGTCTTTCATACACGTTCTTCATTTCTTCTTTTTCTTTTTTCGCTCTTGGTGCTCCTCTTCAGTTTGTTACGACCCTTCAGTCGCTTTTGGATTTGGATGCACAGATTTAAGAGACATTTTTAAAAAATCAACACTTTTATTTTACATAACAATTCACTATCAGTTTTTGTTTAAGCAATGACGGCAGTCAACTTAATTACTAACCTAATATGAATAACAGTTATTAAATTACTTATTTCTGTTCAGAAAATTAAACGTAATGTCACTCGTCCTGACTTGATGAAATATCTTGTTCCGTGAGAGAGAGAGATAGATAGAGAGATGGATCTCCTACCATACTGATAGTTTTAATTATTATAACTCAAATTCTTTAATTCAGTATCATCCTGATGACTATTGACTACCTCTCTCTCTCTCTTCGCTTGACTTTAAATAGCAACTCGAATTTGTCCACAAATCACGGTTCTCTTACGGAAAGTAGTTTTTTAATCTGCAACAGTTGGCAGATTTCACAAGAGTATTTGTAGGAATCGCAGATAGGACCTATTACAAGTTAACACCAAGAAACGCCAAGAGTTTGAATTTCACGAGTTATTTGGAATTTCGGATTTAGACGCTAAATTCGAAAGATTTATCTGCCTTTTTTATTTTCTTTTTTTTCCCTCTTAGAAAAAATTCTATACAAAACACCTAAGACATTGAAAGGTTAAAATCAATCGCGCATGACGAATAGAAAAAGTTAAAAGGAAAAAAAAAGCATTTTTTTTTAATTTTCTGAACTACTTTTTATTTCAGATTATTGAAACCGTTTGGAAGTAGATTTCCTTATTTTAACCACAAGTTTATATACGGAAAATATACGATTTTTTTCCCATTGTATACTTATTATAAAAAGTATAATTACATTTTAACTTTAATTGTAACCTTACTCAAGATTTTAAATGCGTATTTTGAGTCGATACTTTTTTTTATTGCCTTGGTTCCATATCGTTAAAAACCTTGAAATTTGAATTAATATCACTTAGAGTTACAAACATTTAAATGCTTTTCAACAAACGTTTTCTCATTTAAGCCTACGTAAAATTCTTGCATTTTTATTGTTCGTGTACGGAGACGCGGTAAAATGTGTTTTCAGCTTTTCCTTCGCGTGCTTTTTCTTTGATTGATTATTAACCTTGATATAAATACTTTTAGAATTTGTAGAATGTTTGAGTGGGTTTTTTAATATTACAAATGCTTAAAGTAATAATTATTTTATTTTCATTTTTACTTTTAAAAAACGGGTGGCTGCTCGAAAATAGGCTAGTTTATCTTAAAAATGCTTAAATTATTTAAATTGTAAACAGTTATTATCATTGAACTATTTCGAAATTGATATTTAATTGCAATAAAATATTTCTTTTATTTAAATACTACGTAAATATGTATTAACCTCCTTTTCAATCAGTTCTATTTTTTTGATTATATAAAAAAGCAGCGTATTTAAGAGTAAAATATGTTGTGACAATATTTAATAGGTGCATTAAATTTAACTGAGATTTCCGAAGCTTTGTTAAGCATTTTGTCTAGGAAAAGATAATTGGAACATTTTTAGGAAACTTTTAGCGTTATCAAATTTGAAACAAGTGAAAAGTATATATTTGTGATTAATAATAATTAATAATTTTTATTTAATAGCTTTAGTAATAAAAGTTTAATCATTTTCAATAACTTAAAAAAGATAGTAATATTTTCGTGTAGTAATTGGACATTGCGAATTGGCTTCTCCTTTGTATATTTTATATATTTTCAAAAGTAACAAACTTAAATTATGTAGTGAACACCTCAGTTACATCATTAAATGATTAATGTTACAAAAAAGTAGATATTGAATGACAGTGGTTTTTAAAAAGGTATTTCCCTTTTAAAAAAACTGCTTATAATATATGTAGTCTGAGTACGAAAATAGTCAGGGCTAAATAAATCTAAAAAGACTAGTTTTGAGAACTCTTTTATTTTTTAACAGATAATTAATAGATAGTAAAAACTGATCAAGGATATTAAATATGAAAATAGAAAATATTGCGTTAATTTATACAGTGTAAAGTTTGCCACTCTTAATTTAAACAGTAAATACGCTCTATCTCTTAACTTTAAATAAGGAACTTAATTTTTTTTTGAATAACAAATAATGCAATCAGAATATAATTAATCACGCGTAAAACTGTTTTAAGAGTCAAAATTGAAAATTTGAGGAGTTCAAATACATAAAGACTTCTAAAAAGTTTAAAAGTCTACATCGTAAATATAGGCAGCTTCCAAAAAATCATATTTGTTTTCAAGGAGCTCCCATTTAATTTACTTTGCTGAGCTTGTTAGAACTTTTCATATTAATTATATTAATAAATCGAGTTTAAAGTTTATTTTTTAAAATAAGAAATGTCAAATTGGTGTTTGATAACCCCCTTACATAAATGAAAAAGTGTGCTTTATTCGTTTTGTATCAATAAATGCTTTAATGTTATTTTTAAGAATATTCACATGGTTTTAGCATTGTTAATTGTAATTTGCTATGTTAATTTAAGTTCAGTATAGATTTTTTAGCATTTGCGCAGGTTTGTGTTATCCTTCACGCAGGCTAGGATAAAGCTTATAGATTTCGAACTTATTTCATATTCTTTTCCAGGACCCTAAAAATCCGTTGTGTGTTTCTTTTTGAAGACAAATTACCTTTACATATCTGTTTGAGGAAAATTATCATTTAATCATGTATTTTTTAAGGAAACTCATCTTATCGTCATTTCTTTTTGAAGAAGAATTATATTCTTTTAAAAGAAACTTTTCTTATATAATTTAAACGCTTGAATGAACCATGAAAAACATCTGAAAACTTTATTCTCAAGAGGAATTTGATGCAATCCAGCATTTGTTTACACGGAGCGTAATTACTTCGCAACTTTTTATAAAGCAAAACCATTGTTAACTTACGACAATGAATAGAATAATATAGAGAGAAATTTAAATAAAGGTTATTACATTAACACTTCATTTTTCTATTCTTTTTTTATCTTCAAAAAGCGTTTGCTACATTGTTGTCTACTGGTGTTATTTTATTTTTCATTGAATCTCATTTCACTCTCAAAAATGTATCAAGTTTACGACATACAAAAAAGAAAACTTGTTTAAAAGCTTTACAATACTTCTTTTTTCAACCATAATAACATAAAGAGCACTTTTCGAATCAAATGGTGATGAAAACAAGAAAAAGAAAAAATGAGCAAAAAGTGTCTTTATCCAAAAATGTTCTGATAACATTGAGCCGTCCGTATAGCCCCTATCTTCTTGCAAATCCCCATTCATACCCTCTCAAAACTTTTTAGAAAGCAATAATTTATCCTTCACATCCCACCCTCACCAGCTATTACAATGGCCGTGTTGCGCCAACAGGACTCATTGTAGTAGTTCTTCGTTGTGTCCTTGGAGTCTAATATCCTTCCCCTTAAAAGCCAACAGATTTCAAGTTCCCTTCATTGTTTTTTTTTAGATACTTTTCTTTTTCTTCACGCAAACTGCCCAATAGTGGAACGGGCAGACCGATAGCATCTGCCCCGCCCATTCTACGTGAGTTGATCAAAAATCCTCCCTCTGTTTTTTGGTGGGCCACCTGCATTGGAACCAACCCCCATAGCTGATTATAGAGGTCCTTTTCTAGTTCTGGATCCGTGCATCTATCTCCGTTGATGGAAGGAATGATGCTAAAAAAATAATAAAAAAAGTTGCACGCAACAGTTTTTTGTATAGTGATCCCTCGAGAGAATAATCGTGGCTATGTAGACTTTTTTTTTGTTCGCTTCTTTATTTAGTGTTTCCATGCTTCTGTGTGATTTGGTTTGGGTGTTTAAAATAACATAGATGTTAAATAAGTGGCATTTTTAACGCGTCCCCCCCCCTTACGTTTGTTTAAGAAATAAAGTAGCTACAGTAAATAAACAATTTACAAACCATGACCAGATTTTGAATGAGATGTTTAGATGACGGTCTTTGAAAAAAAAAAACAATGATTTCGACAACTTTAATAATACGGAGATTTCTGCTTTATCGGTATGGAGGGAATGGGAGGTGTTCTTTTAAAAATAGTGATATAAATCTAGTTTTGTTTCGAATGTGAAATTTATTGTTTATGCTGCAATTTAAAAACATCTAATGTATAAAAAGGGGGGGATATGTAAATAATGTAAATTACTGAATACTGGTGGAAACTTGATTGATATGTTTTAAAATAGTTTAATCATTTACTTAAAAAATAATTGTACATCTTTAAAATATATATATTTCTCAGGCGTAAAAAAATAAAATACTTTAAAATATCATGTTTTATTTTTTTTATATGAATCCGGTGTGAAATAGGGATTAAATTCTTAAAAAATGCATTGATATTTTTAAAAAATCGTTAAAAAATTTAAGAAAAGCATGTGCAGTATTAACTCTTTATTTTTGTAGATATTGCCTAAACTCTTAACGTCATGAATAATCATTCGTAAAATTTAGGAATAATTAATTACGCATAGCTATAGATTTAGAAACAGTAGTATTTATGTATAATTGGAATTACGTTTATTAAACGTACTTTCATAAATTAATTCCTATTCAGTAGAAAATATATCTCCATTAAATAAAAGGGATTATGTCAGAGTGATTTTGTAACCATCAAAAATTGTAAATTAATGAATGTAATTTATTAAGAAAAATATCGGTATTGAGCGTTGAAGTTCATTTAAATCCAATCTGGAATTTTCACTTTAAAAATAAAGCATAGAAAAAATAGTTTTTTTTTTTACTGCGCTAATAACATTTAAAAAAAATGTATTGCATACTAAAAATAAACTTAAACAGGCTAAATGCTTTAGAGAAAAGGGGGGAAAGCCTGTATTAACTTAAGAAGTTTAAGAAAGAACTATACACACACACATACACACACAAATAGTGCTATTTTTTGTGCTTACAACGCGTATACGTAATTATTTACAA
The DNA here is from genome assembly GCA_019973975.1 of Trichonephila clavata. Taxonomy (NCBI): domain Eukaryota; kingdom Metazoa; phylum Arthropoda; class Arachnida; order Araneae; family Nephilidae; genus Trichonephila; species Trichonephila clavata. Next base: position 104,805 of record BMAO01015030.1, read on the forward strand.
ATTGTAATTCTTCGATTTCTCTTTTCTGTCAGTTAAAGATTATAAAACGATTTTAAAAAAAATTTAAAATTCAGAATTTAACTAAAAAATTTATATACACTAGACAAGTGCAGTACTAAAATGTACATCGGTGTTTGCAGGCCACAAATATTTTGTTGTTGTTGTTGTTATTATTGCAACTTTCTTTTAACTGGAATTCTCAATATTCAAAAAAATAATGTAAAAGTTATAATAATGCAGAGTACAATTATGACTGTCACATAAATAGCAGCAATTCAATAGCAGTTAAGTAGCACAAGAGAAAAAATTACGAATTAATCCTAATTATTTTAACACTAGGAATGGTTAGCAATTTTAAATTTTGTTCAATTATTTTATTCAAGCGTAGTTGAAAAAATAATCACATCTCAAAATCCTCATACGGACGTGGTAAGAAAGTTTGGGGAATGGGATGGCCAACTCCACTGTCACCCGTTTCACTTAACCGTGTTTCAAAAATATGTGGCTCACCACCATTGACTCATGTTTCTATCAATAAAAATAATCAATTGCATTATCAAGCCCTGCCCTTAAACGTCTCATTTCAAATTTAAATCGTTGAATCTTTCTAATCTTCCAGTTAATTGAAGCTTAAAAACACTCCTTTCGCACATTTATATTTTTATAAACAATGATTTATCACACACACATTAAATTTAAAATAAACTTTAAAAATTTTTTATTTCTTTCATATTTTGTAGAAGTATTTTTCTAAAATGGTGCTCTATTTGTTTATTATTTCTTCAAACACAATACATTTCAATTTTTTCCCTAAAATTGATATATTTTTGTCGCTAGATTTTTTGCTTTTCTTAAGGTATCAGACTACTTGCGACGACTTTTTTTTAAAAAAAAACTGGAGATTTTTTTTTGTAGGTTTTAGGTTTTTTAGTGCATTTTGAGAAAAATATGCTAAAATTAAGAATAGAAAAAGAAATTTTTATTACTAAACTGGAAAATAATGGATGAAAATTGACAAAAAATAACATAAACGTGGCCCATTCTGTACCAAAAGTATATGAACAGTTTTTCAATTTTTCAATTCCGATGTGTTGCGCTATGTTATTCATTTTTGAATGACCTTCAGGATAAGAGATATTTTAATTTTTACAAAAACTAGAGAACTTTATTTTTGTTGTTATATGAAATTGATTAAGAAAACACAGTGATTATATTCACATAAGGGGTTGTAAATTTTGTAATAAAACAATGATTGATAAATCTGAAGGTCAAAAAATACTTCTATTATTATACAGAACATACACAAAAAGTTTCAGCTAATTATTTTCAAAATTTTCAGCAATCGTTTCTCCGTTTCAGCATTTTCACAAAAAAGTTTCGAGTAAAACGCGCGTTTTAAAATATGACATATCTTACTTAAAGTACGGCATCTGCTTTCACAAAAACACTTGTAATTTTTATTCTAGTGAACGCGGAAAATAATAAACTTGGTATTTTTTAAAAGCTAATAAGTGGCCTATAAAATATAATCATAAAAAAGTTTGTCAATTTTCGGCAAAATTCACAATTTTAGGGTAGCCGGATATCTTAAGATCTAATACATCATAATATTAATGCAATGATTGTATTTAATCTTTATATTTTTTCTCTTTTCAGGTGAGTCATGAATATTCATATGTATTTCAGAATGCCGATGTGTGAGTAAGATTATTTTTCTTTGGGTAGCATTTTGAAGCAGTTGCAAGATTTTGTATCATTATACGATTACACTCGCGTCATGCGTAAAAAGTAGTGACCATTGGCTATTTAAACAATAAATTTTGAAAGAAAAATATTTTAAAATTTTAAGATGCTTAGAATATTTTGATGCAGGCCAAAATAAAACAAAAAAATAAAAATTATGAAAAAATTTAAGATGAGCTCACGCGTCTCCGTATGCATCAGCTGAGACAGCATGTAAGTTCACATAACAAATCTATTTAAGTGAAAAGATAATGTTTTTTAGACTAAAAGTGGCAAAAGTCGAAAAGTTTACTTTTACTATTTTTATTTTAAATTCTTTCCTTTATATATATATATATATATATATATATATATATTTAATTTTTCTTGCAGTTTTCGAGTAATATGCATGTAATTTAATGTTCATGTTAAACAAATAAATGAGCATTGGTAATAAAATTGTCAGTTTTATAAAATAAACCCATCTTGTAATCCACTGTTTTAAAAACGACACTTACTCATTGATTGACAAATATACTCGCCATTACTCGATTTCCGTGGCATAAATAATAGCGTGCTCTTAAACAAGGGCACCACACTTAACTAGTTAATACCTCGACTTACGCGAATTCGGAGTTGCACAATTTTAAAATTACGTCGATTCGTCCCCCCCCCCTATCATTAAAACTCAAGCGGAGTCATTGCCAGAGCCTGATGAAATTAATAATTTGATTTAAAAAAGTTGCGATTTTGCCAGGCAAATAAATTTAGAAGTAGATAGTGAGGACGTTCAAAAACTACTCGATTCCCGCAATCAGGAGCTGACAATTCATGAGCTCATAGAAATGCATTAACATAGGCAAGACATTGAAGAACTTCTGTCTTTAGACCCAATTCAATCAGAACAACGAATGACGGTCGGTAATTTGACAGAAGGCCACGGTTTAATTGCAAAAGGCTTACAAATTTTAGAAAAGATAGACTCCCCGACGATGAGCGCAGTTTTTCAACAAAACAAGGAATCAAAAAAATGTTAGCATGCTACGAAGAAATTTTGCGGAAGAAAAAAAAAACCTTTGAACCGGCAGATTACTTTATTAGGTTTGATGAAATCTTTAACATCCAAATAACTTCGATTTTCGATTTCTGTTACCGAAGATTTTATCAAACATTTCTCTTTTCCGGTGCCAACTAAAAGTAATTGATATGTATATATATATGCAAAGTCATATATATACCCCTACTTACATGGTTATCACTCATTTCCACCTATCGCACAAGTTCGATGTATTACTGTGCTTAAGAAATAGCACTTAAGAAACTATATACTATAGCACTTAAGAAACGTAGATATGACTTTGGGTTGATAACCATTTAAACTCACATACTCATTGGTTTAAAACTCGTTTTCATCTACAACTGTCTATGAATGTCAAAAGAATTCTCAAGAAATGTTGTAATATCTTAAAATGAAACCTTAACTCAAAAGAAGATTAGTTTCGAAAGCAAAATATAAATGCTGTCGTTTTTTATCTCTGATTCAAAGCTGTGAAAACTTTTGCCAATAACGATCTCTGAAGTAGAAGTTTTAAACCCCTTAAGCGGTCAATTATTTTGCCCAAAATGTTAAAAAAAAGGCACATTTTTTGTTGTATATAACTAAGCATAATACTTAATATGATGCGACAATGGAAGAATTATATTTTAGTTTTAAATATATTTTAAAGTTTTCACATTATTTCTTATTTTGCAATTGTGGAACTCCCCCTCTAAATATTTGCTTTTTATAAATACACTTAGCATGCTATGAAGAATGTTTCATATATCTTAAAAGGATTCATCTCTCACACTTACAAAATGTTTCATGTCCACTCCTCTTTTTTTTCAAATAATTAAGGATTTCCTGTATGTGTGTGTGCATATGTGTAAGCACCCACAATTTGAAGCATGGTGTAATACCCAGTCTCACATTACAATGGAGACATAGATAATATCGGCTTTTTGGATTATCCTTCCATTTTCATTTCTTCTCAAGCAACAAATTTCACATTGTCCTTGCCAATCCCTGTTCTTTATCAAATATTTTCAAGAATCTAAATATTTGCCTTCAATGAAAAATGCCCACCTTCACAATAAAGAAAATTCCGGATGAGAAATATTTCAGTACCATCGACAAACAGCATCTCTTAAAAACACACTAGCACTAATAATCTCCCTATAAGAATTAAAAATATGTGCAAATCAAAGATAGAAATAAGAAAATATCGGTGCTCGTACAGAGTGGAGGCAAATCGGTTGTGGTCAGCTTTCGGTACGCATGGTGGTACATATGGTATAAGGGCAATCCAGTTAAAGGGTTAAGAAGCATTTAACTTCATGAAATTTTATGAAAGATTGCTAGTATTCCTTTAATCAGCATCAAAATAATTATCCTATTGTCTTTATTTTCAATAACTACCAATTAATCTTACATTAGCCTTCCTGATATATGTGTGCAATGAATTAATATTGTACTAGTTACATCTGTCATCCATAATCTGATATTAGTTACATCTGTTATCTATAAGCTGGTATTAGTTACATTTATCACCCTCCAAATCAATATACTTATTCAAGATAAATGGCAACACTCTGGAAACTGATGTGTTCTTAAGTAATAAATCTCTGATTAAAATTCTTAACGTATAAATGTGTGTATTAATATATTTTACGAGACTAATGTACTAATGTCTGTTTTTTTATTACTATTCATGAATAATTTGTAATACAACACTGCGTATTTTTGAATCATTTGTTTTCAGTTCACACATATAATTCACTTCATTTGTTTATATTTATCATACATGAGTAGATGAAAGAAGCTTGTTAGAAAAAGTATAGGTTGAAAAAACTGTTTTTATAATATTCTCCTTAATGCAGCGATTCTCAAACTGTGGGGCACATGAGCAAATCTAAAAGTCAAAAGTAACATTTCGAAAATATTATTAAATTACTGAAAGTAAACAAAACGAAATATATTCTGACATAATAAAAAATAAAATACACATTCGCACTGATATAATATAAGTGTATCATTACTGCACAATGTATTTGAAAATTAATTTATCGATTCTAAATTACGAACGTTTAATAATTACTTGCGACTCCCTTGGGGCTGTCTTGCAGCGCATTTTTTCAAAGGAGTAGCATAATATTTATATATATATATCCTATTACTTCAAAGTAACTTACTTAAAATATTTATTGCTTAGAAGTAGCATTTACAAAATTTAATATCTATCTTGATCATTTGTACGGTTTATAATAAAAGCCATACTATAGCTTTTGCGTCAAAGTACACTATTTTTGCATTCAGTACATTCTTATTGTATGTAGAAGAGGCATGATGAAAACTGTGATTGAAAATTGGGTCACAGATATTAAAAGTTTGAGAAGCACTGCTTTAATGTGAAAGGAAACCAAGGAACAAAAAGACATGAATATTATTCTCTCTGAATGATGAATGTGCTCTCATATGAAATGTGCTCGTAGATTATTAAGGTAAAGAAATATTTTACAATATTACTTAAAATTAATGTGATTTTTATATCATGCATATCATTCACTTGAAATTAAAAATCTACTTTTAATCGCATTAAATTACACCTTATGATTAATTTATCCCTTAAGCTATTTCGATTGTAATTAATAGCGTCTTAAGACTTCTCGAAGCCCTGGACCTTCTGCAAGAGTCGGCTCTACCTGTTACACTTTTATCAAATTTGGTTTACATACATGTAAAGTTCAACAAAAAAAATTCATAAGGAATAGAAGTTTTATTATAAATTTCGTCTTCTACATTTTAAATTAGCAAAACTTATATATTTCAATAAATTTTAAATTGGCAGTCTTATCTCTTTTGCCAATTTTGTATAGCTCAAAATTCCCAGTTTTTCGTAAAATATGCCCTGAAATAATGTTTGACGTTTAAAAATATTCAGGTCATTACCTTATTGGAGCCGACTCAAGAAGGATATGAAACCCACTTTTGAGTCCGAAGCCCAGTTGGACCCTATCTTAAAACGTATCTAGTCGCAATGAATATGTACCATATCATGCGTATGAAATTTTAAAAAAAAATAATAAACTGCATTAAGAGCTTAAAAATAGTAAGATTAGGTGTTAATTTAGAATTCTAATGAGGGAAATGGTATGTATAGCATACTTTATACTTTAAAAATATCGATTAATTGAAACAGAAACACAACAAAAGTTGACACCCTTTATACTCTAGAAAAGTAAGAAATGTGTTTCTAGAAAATTCTACATGTCTTTTTATAACTACATTTAATTATCAAAATAAAATATTATGAATTTGAGGAAGTTTTCTGCGCATAACAAACAAAAAGGATTCAAACATTTTTCTAAATCTCTTAAGAAAATTGTTATCATTGAACAATTGAGGGAAAAAACATTACTAGTTTTTAATGTAATATCATTGAACTCTAAAAATAAGTGTCCAGAAAAATATCGCGATCATTCTATGTGTACATTTAAAGCTCAAATCAAACCGCTAACAATAATACTTTTCCTGCGTTGCCAATCGATTCGTTTCATTTATTTAAAAGTGTGGCTACAACATGCAGATCCGTTAAATCGTCAACATATCGATTGCGTAAATAAAGGTTCTTGCCAGAAGTATATGTTTACTTTCAAAATAATGATTCGGGAAAGCTAGCTTTGAGTGATCCATTACCTACAATATTTACAGCTTGATTGTAGGCATTAACGAAACGGAATAATCAAAGGAGAACAGCTTTCATGCTGTTTATATTGATTTAAATTATTATATCTGAAGTATTAATGCCTAACGCGTGCTGGTCTAAATAGAAACTAATAAGCATTTTTGGAAGCTTTTCTCTGTCTGCGCTTTATTGTCTCATTTAAAGGAAGGAACAATGCAAATTAGGTGAACTAAATACCAAGAAACTGCTAGGATTACGTCAACACTTTGTTATTCCCATAAGCTTATCTCATCATTGTCAATCTTTACATTTTTTACGACATGATTAAAACTAATTCCAGAGTAATTTGTAGAGAGATGACAGAAAGATTAACATTTGAGTGCCAGATTTTAAGCTGGAAAAAGTTGTCTTTTTTATTCTGTTTTTATTCTGCTGGGTTCTATTTTTAGACCCAGAATTTAAGTTAATTTGTTGCAATAGATTAAAAAAATCTAGGTCATTTGAAGGTGAAAGCGCTAATAAGATATTTCAAAAAGAACTTTCGAAAACTGTGCACGCAACAATGCGCAAAGATTCTTAAGATTTGCATTTAATATTTTTGCTCTTCGGGTTATATCAATAAATATTTGCGTCATACTGATTGAGTGCATTTCTGTCTTAAAATCGTTTTGTCATAGTATTAGATGTACACAATATGCATTGTTTGATTAATTTGAATTTAACAAATTGTATTCCCAAATTTAATTGAAATTTAACAACAGTTTCCAGTGATTTAGTGACTGTTTGCGTTGAATCTGATTGTCCTGAATGGGATGACAAATGTCACTCTCATGTGCCATAAAGTTCAGAATCTAGCGAGCAAATGACACCGATTGCTCAATGTGTAGTTATAGAGCGGGGGAGGGGCAAATATTTCAATTAAATTAAACACAGTGAACCAAAAACGGATTAAATTTATTTTACTGATTATAAATATGTAATATTAGTCATTTTGTGCTTATTTTCAAGTGATGACATTCAAAATAGAGTTGAATATTAATATTTAAATTTACTTGTGAGGCAATATTAAAGGACTATTGATAGCGAACCTCGTAATTTTGAACATCATTCAAGTGAGAAGGATGACACTTGATTAGCAAGCCCCTCTCTAAACTTCTACACTGCACCGACGGGAGACTTTTGAGCTTCGCCAGATTTGTCGTGCACCAGCCCTCTACATGGTGGGTCTTCATTGACATTAGGTTTTGAGCATGTGACCCGACAATGACGGTCACGAAATCACGACCATGACCAGTTGACCCGGCCACAATTTAAAATTACAAATATTTTTTTACCCTTCTGATACGAAAAGCCAAATTATTATCTTGAAAATACTTCAAGAATAAAAGCAAGTTATAAAATAAAGAATTTGTTGCATTTTCAAAATTTCTTTGGTAAATTTGGAAAGCTGTTTTTAATTTTTAATAGTGAAGACATTGTGTGTGTGTGTGTGTGTGTGTGTGGCAAATATAACTGTGTAACAAATAATTCCTTAAGAAAGTTCCGTCAATCAAATATATCATTAATATTTTGGTTATTTCGAAAACCAAATATATATAATTCAAAGATGAACTACTATTAAGAAAAGAAAAGGGAAAAATGTGCATTCATCTTGGCAATACACACACAAATCATAAATTACTGGCAAATTGTGCACACAAAAAAAATGATTCCTAAATTTTTCAATTCAAGGAATTCCAAAATGTTATTCCGAAGAAAACATTCTAAAATGCACCATAACATCGCACAAATTTTCTTACTTATGAACTTTTCACAATAAATTCAGTAACTCTGTCAATGTACTAAAAGTAACTCTGTATTTTGAGCTGTTGCCAAACCCGTAAAAGCAATTCTTTTTCCCATCCTAATCGCTTGTGAGATCTTGACAGCTGTTATTTATTTTTTCCTGGAAATCAATAGAGCCGTTACATTCAAGTTCTCAAACTTCAAATAAGATTGGAGTATATTTCTATTAAATGCAAACATCATTGGATCATTTTTCCCATAAAGAACTTGAGTAATATTCTTCGTGGTAGAAAAATTTCTCCAGAACATTCCGTTCTCAAACTTTTTCAAAGTCAAAAGGGCATTAAAAATATCAAAAGTATGATAAATACAATTTCATAAATTTTCGAACGCCTTCATTGCATAACTTAGGAATTCAAATAGTAATTTTTACACAATTAAATAATTTTGGATTCTGTACGTAATTTTATTTAATGAAGATTGCAATGGTTTAAGTTTGTGATTTGTTTATTTAACCTTTATTTACTTAGTAATGCATTTTAAAAATTCAGAACTTGAAATTAAATGAAAATACATTTTTGCTGTTACCAATAAATACAGCATTACAGTGTTCAAAGAGTATTCAAAAGTAAATAAGAGGAATTCTAATTATTTATTATTAATTTTCATTTCGGTGACTTCAGCTTGGGTTTTATTTAACGAAATGCAACATTCGTTTCATTCTAAGCTTGCAATGTTTACCAATTTTTGAGGACAATTTAATTAAATCTGTTTTGAAATGAATGAAACTTATATAATTTACTACTCGGGTACGTAAATTAAATTAAGACTGCAGAATTTAATTACTGAATGGGCTTCTTTCTGTCTCTATAACAGGATCTCCTATTTGATTGGATTGAGTATTTATTTAATAATGATAGAAGCGGATTGAATTAAGTTTAAAAAAATAATAATAACAATACTGTAAAAAAATAATTGAAAGATGAAAGAATTTATTTTAAATATTTGTTTTGTTCTTACAAATTCATAAATTAATTCAAATGTTTCTGTTATTTATTACTATGACTTGAATTAATATAACACTTTATTCCGTTCATTTAGTTCAATTTTGTTTATTTATTTGCACTGCAACATCCTATAATTGATTTAATAAGATTCAGATTAAAGGCTTTCTATATATTTCTGTTAAAGAATGACTGTTTAAATTTTCAGTTTTCTCTCATTGACCATGAAACTTGAGTATCGTATTAAAAGAGCAAAAATAAAATAAGTATTGGCATGCCTTTTAGTTTTTGATAAATTTAGGTTTTGACTAGAAGAAATTTTTTGTTTAATATTCACTGTATTTCAAAAATTTATTCTTCGGAAAAGAATTTAAGCCATAATTATACCAAACGATTTTTAATGCGCTGAATTTTTGACGGTCACTTGAGAAAGATAATCACGTGTTCTCCGCTGAATTCAAAACACAGACATTGAATTTGTACTTACCGTTCTAGTTATTAAATTTAGATAAATTTAATAGTTGGATAAAAATATTAAAGTTTTAAAAAAAATAATCAAAGTTCTTAAGATTACAAATATTCTTATTCTATCCGTCTCCTTTTAAATGAAATGTATTTCTTTTTTATTCTTATGTGTGTTATTATTGTTTAAAAAACCGAGGGTGATTCGGAAAATAAGTTTCCCCTGTCGACTGCGGTCAGAGTTGTGTATGAAAGCCAAAACATAGAATGAGACATTAAAGGTAAGACATAACTTTTATTTGCCCGCATAAGTACCAAGTGCATTGAAACATTTGTCATACCGCTTGATAATCTTCAAAAAGCCCCCCCCCCTTCCCCCAGGAAAAACTCAGGGCTTTGCATGCGGAAGAAGCGTTTAATGGTTTGTTTGACTTCAGCATTGCTTCCAAAGCGCCTTCAAACGAGATTCTTTCTCAAAGCCGGAAACAGATTAAAGTCACTTGGTGCAAAATAAGGATTGTATGACGGATAGTGTAGGTGCTCCCAACTAATAGTTGCAATATAGTTTCGTCACCGAGTGTGATCTCACATTATCCTCCAACAACAAAACGCCAGATTTGAAAAGTCCACGTCATGTTTCAATCGAATGTTTCAATGTCGACACGGTATCACAGTACCGCGTAACTTTAATGGTTCCAACCTCCAAAAGGTCCATGCAAAAATAAACGCGCTTCTTCCGTATTCAAAGCCCTGAGTTTTCCTATAAGGTTTTTTGAAGCTTATCAAGCGGTATGACAAATTTCTCAATGTACTTAGTACTTATGTGGAAAATAAAGTTATGTTTTATCTTTAATGTCTCAGTCTATTCTTTGACTTTCATACTCAAATCTGACCACAGTCGACAGGGAAAACTTATTTTCCGAAACACCCTCGTATGTAATTTTTAAAAGAAAGTTTCTCTGCAAGAAGCAAAAAATGGCAAAAGCGAAATTCTTAAACTAATTGGCTTAAAATGTATGCTTGCATTTATCATGTAACTATGATGTCACACATATTTATGAACTGATTGGCTGATTGGAGATATCACGTAACGCTTATTAGTCATGATTCAGAAATCGTCGTAATATTCAATAAGGCATTTAAAATCAATTAAAACACTATTTATAATGAGCATTTTTAGTTGAGGCTTAACTTTATGTTCAATGATGATATAGGATTCCTTACCTGATTAAATAATCAAGATCCTTAAAGTTATGAGATCGAGGAATCAAAAATAGATCGGAATCTCGGTAGGTAAAACAGTGAAATAAACATTTCTTTTTCTAAAAAAAAGTAGTTTAATTTTTTTTAAATATTTTTTCAAATCTAAACAGTAATAGTAATCAATAACTCAATATTATTATCATAAAAAAGTAAGAATTTATGTAATTTCTTTTTTTTTCCCCTTTCAAAATTTCATCGGAATGATTTTTATGCTTCTAATGTATTCTAATGGATTTTATGCTTCTAATGCTAATGTATTTTTTGTTGTTGTTTTCTACCCGGAAGGAAAAAAAATCTTCCTACCATCACTCTATATTTCGAATATTTTTTTGTTAATACAATTTTAAACGTTGAAAAAACTACACTGAACGTCTTATAATTGTTTGATTAACTTTTTTACAATCAATATAGAATGTCTCGGTGTACAATGCAATAAATAAATAGAAGAATGTAAAATGACAATTTTAATCCAATACACAAAATGTTTTCTGTAAAATTGAGAAAGGAAAGCAAAGTATTTATATAATTACTATTTTTAAACTAATATATTACACTGAGAGTCCACTCATAATTGCTGTAAAGTCTTTCTTGTTAATTATTACATAATAGCCGAATTATTTTAACGAAGCAAACGGTTATGTTTCAAATAATGATTTTTATTAAGTATACTAACTAAGCATTATTCATCTTTTAGATGTTAACCATTTTGAAACTAGTTAACCACTTTTTTACTGAAAAAATCATCAGTCTTTTGTTAAACATGAATATTGCTGCAGGCGTTTTCTTTTATAGAAGAATACTTTAGATATTCATGATATTTTTCGAAAAAAATTATTATATTAGTACTTAATTATGCATTCAGACTCTAGACCAATCAAAATACCTCAATTTAGGCAAACTGCTCTTATTCATTTCTTCATTAAGTATGCTTATAATTTAGGTTAAAAACTAAATTTCCTCAATTTGTCTTAAAGGCACTATGCGAACAAAGCAAATACGTGTACAGAGTTTTGATCAAAATAATTATGTGTCGTAATTAATATCTTTTAAGAAGATTGGCACAAAATAAGCACATGTAATATTGAAGGAACATGAATAATTTATTAAGATAAAAATTTTATGAAATGCTACTTTAAACAGTATCAGTATTCTTTAACATTTTCAACAACAATTCAGATTTTCGATTTTTCTTTTTCACAATTCATTTTTTTAATTTTTTTAAACTCATTTTGGAGAGAAATTGCACAATAAATTAACATTTTTTATAATCCACTTATTATTTTAATATATTATTAGATGTTTTATTTAATTGTAATATTCTCTGAAGTAAATATATATATATATATTAGTAAATAATAATAGCAATAGTAAAAAATAGAATTTAGAAAATTAAAATTGAAACAATAAAAAACTAATTATTGAATAAATAATTAGAATAAAAAATTAATTCCAATTATTTATTCAATAACTTACAAATTATTGAATAAATAATTAGAATTAATTTTAAAAAATTAATAACAAATTCTTAAGTTATTTGCTATTCATAATATGCATATTAATATATACCTAATAAGCTACTATGTATATATATAGTACACACATTATGTGTATAAGTACAGAGTATATACATCCTACACTACATACTGTATACATAATTTGAAAATATTACTTCTTATATAGGTCTAAAATCCACCGGAAAAACAAAATCATGGCTATTGGAGAGGGGGGACCTCCTCCCCATGTGTGTGCCCCTGTATATATGTATTAATAATTCACAGTTGACCTAGAAAAATTCAGTAATCTTAAAAGAATGCACATACACAAATATATTACTACAAAATCAGAAGGGGGGAGAGGGACTGTTCTGCCTGGGCATCCAACAATAAAAAAAAACAATTAGCGAAAGATCTCTAACATGTCATATCTATTTTGGATGAACGCCCAAAAACACTGCATCACTTCGTTGCTCGTCAAATATTGGAAATCTTTATATTAAAAGTCTCATTCAAGTTGATGTTGTGCCAAATTTCTAAGATAGATGGCGCTGTTTTTTATTATTTACTAGACGGAAAGAAAGGATAAAATTTGTGCTTTAAAAAACTGGTACTGTTTATTAAAAATAGGCATTTTTTTTTGTGAAAGACTACTTGAAAGGGAAATTAAATTTTCAATTTCGGAATATTCCAGACATATAAATGGACAACTGAAAGTCAGATAAAAATTCCAGTGCAAAATTGTTCAGGCTGAAAGTTTTTTGATTGAGTAAAATTCATAATTGAGTGTAGAATATATTCTGGTGATTTAAGTATCAGTTTTCGGGTGTCTTTGAATTGTGTTTTGAACATTAAATAAGATGTTCCTTTTTTATATCTTTCCAACAGAGATATGTGTGCATTTGAAACAAATCATCAACAATATGTACTTAGTAACTTTATTTTATGTGTGTACGTATTGCATTTCTCAATAAAAAGCATGTAGAAAACTCCTACTTTATAATTTAATTTATGCTAATACAAATGCACACACACTAGCTTGTGTTATATACACACATTTTTTCTTAAAGGATATTTACCAATTTAATCATCATTATATTTTTTAATGAGAATTTCAAAATTACATTTTCTTATTACTAAAAAATAATAGAATATAAGATTGTGATAATTACAACAATTATTACAATATTAAATATTAGATAAAATATTGTTATTTAAGCTATCCAATTTCAACAACTATGAGCATAATAAGAGATACTATAAACTTCATAAGGAAATTGCAACAAACACATTATACATATCCTAATTTCTTAGATTATTTCAGTTTATAGGGTTGTTTTCTTTCAGACTGTTTTCTATGTATATGACTAAGAGATTTTTGAATATTTTTTTTAAATTTCTAAACTTAAATAATTTATTAAGCATGTCTTTAATTATTTTAATTTCCAAAAAGTTTTTTTTTTTTTACTCTATGTTTTACATTCAATCATATAGTATATGTAAGGTACACAGTTTAAAAATGTTTTATACATAACTTAGTTAAAACTATTCAAAGTTATTTCTTTCGTAACAATTAGCTACTTTTTAGTTATGTACTTATCAAAGTTTCTAAAAAGTTTCAAAATTTTTGAAACTGAAATTTTACGTGGAGGTATGTTTTTTTTACTATCATTTTATTGCTTTCTCTGCTAAATATTAATCAGACAGCTTTTACTTTTTTCAGTAAATCACCATGAACGTGTTTCTGTAATATTTTTTCAAATAGTTATAGCTAAAAGTAAACAAAATTTTAAGAAATTAATTGATGTCCATCTACGAAACGATGGTTTAATAAAAATCTTTGCTTCTCTTTTTAAAGTTTGTCAATCAGTTTCAAATATCAGTCTGTATATAACGTATCAAGTTTCCGAATTAAAATTGAAGTAAAATAAATTTTCTCTCGCCGAGGTTATTATTCATGAAGGAAAATGAGGGAATAAAAAACTCGCATCTTCTGCCGTGATTTCAAAGCTATTTCGAAAATTAGACCTCGTATCATTTTACCCATTAAAGCGCTTTAAACAATTATCTAATTAAAGTTTTCCAGAATTTCCTAGAAGCTGGATAGCTTCATTAATTATCGGAAATATTTTTTAAAGTGTTTCTGAAGAATATGAGAAAGTTTTTCTGATTAATGTATCGTGTGATTTTTGAGAATCTCGTTTCCTTTTTTGAATTATAATCAACCAATTTTTTCAAGCATTAAATTTCATGTTTCTATAAACAAGTTTAAAATATTGTAGTATTATGTTTCTACAGGATTGGAACAAAGTTGGATCAATTTTCTTTGTTTTTTGAAGTGATCTATTTATTTAAATCACTTTTAATATTCTATTTTATCAAAAATTCTTTAGTTCTGATAAACATTTTACAAAAGCAGTAATTTTTTTTTTGTGTGAAGACTTCAGAGACTAAGCACAAATAAACAAACAACCATTCGAATTTTTTTCCTTAACAGCATTGTTATCTATTTTACTAATGCATCGCACATTTCTTGCTATAAAGTCTTATCACAATCTTATATTAAATTTCTGGAAGCATGATAATGATTGGCCTCCTGATGTAATTAATTAAAACAAAAACTTTCATAGAACGCAATAATTCAATATGTCAAAACCTCTTCTCTAAGAATTAAAGCTTTTAAAATAGTTCATTTTCTGCTAAATCTTCAAATGAATAGACAAAGAATATTAATCAGAAACCCATGGGAGCATATTAGGAATTTTATGTGGTTAAAAAAGAAAAACATCGTTACACACATCGTCATTTTTATTTCATCTTAATTTATTTTAATCACATCGTTATTTTTATTTCATTCGTAGCTTTTTTAATCACATCGTTGACTTTATTTCAGTAAGCACTATTTAATCTTCCACTTGCATATTCTATAAATGTTAGCAATAAAGCATAATGGTATTAATTGTATTTCATTTCAATTCTCATATTCAAGATGAAGAATTGCCTTATTAAAACTGGCATATGATGAAGAAATAAAATTTTGCATTGAATATATATTCAGCTTTATTTACTATGTAAGGATTATTGTAGAATATATTTACATATTATTTGTATTTTAGTTTGACTTATTTTATAACGTACTGATGTTCATTACATATGTCTTAGAGAGGATGACCATAAGCAAGTTGCTGAGTACAAGTTGCAAGTTGCTGTCACACTACACAGCAACACGGGGTCTTTTGGTGACGGACCTCGTAATTTTGAGCAACGAATACTTGAGCTGGCATCCCCCCCTCCTTTTCCAAATACCACTTCAACAAAGGGACATTGAACCACGCTTAATTTAACGTTCATTAGCCACCTGTACACGACGGGTCTTCAGAGGGACTAGTGATCCGACTCATAACACGCTAGCCATGAGCTTGTGACAATGACCATAAGGCTACTACAGCCATGCGGTCCTTAAAAAGAAGTCCAACTTTGTGTAAATTGATAATATTGTCTAAAAGTGGACAAAGGGTTAAACTGTCCATAAATGTAAGTTTGTCCATTTATGTTGTGAATTTTTTCCGAGTAAAAACGTTTCAGCAACTTAACCCCTTGCGTACCATACAACCACTAATGGATACATGCTATGTATAGGACAAAATCCCATTGTAACCTCAGGTGAATTTATCTAATTGTACAGCTGGTATAACCAGCACAGGAAACATTATAAAGTAGATTTTTGTTTTTAATTTTATGCAATCCCAATAAAAGTTAAGTTACAAAATGTCTTGGTTTTAAAAAATTGGAAAAATAGGAAAATTAGAATAAAAATTACGAATTTTTATGAAATTGCTTGAAATGTTCCTTGAAACAAAAATCTTTCCTGCGTAGTTATATAAGTGTATTGTCTGTTTTGTTCTATTTCTTCATCTCCTTCGTCACAAATAGAAAAATCCGTATCAGAGTCATTGTCGTAGTTATCGGTTTCTGGCAAATATTCACATTCAGGATCGCTTTTGTTGAAATCCAAATCGATGCCATATTGGCAAGAAAAAATAAAATAAACAACAAAAATAGTTATACAAACTTAAGAAAGAGAAACGAAACACGAACGAACGTGCGCCTTAGTCAGCGTCAAAAGGAAATGAGCGTCGAAACGTCAAGGTCAGTATCCTCAGAAATCTGGGAGTTCTGATGATACTAAAGAGCGCAGTCTGGTACACAAGGGGTTAAAATAATTGAAAGTTAACCCTTTAATTTCTTCACTATGCACTATTTAACCTTCAAATAGTTGAATAAAAAATCATTAATATTTAGGGGTACATAGATGAAGACAATTTAAGTTCGATGATATTAAGTGTTTTTTCCCCAACATCTTGAATGATCTATTTCATAATTTTTTCTCGGTAAAGTATTCTGAAAGTTTTTAGATCAATCTTGTTACATTCTAATTCCAAATCTAATACTTTTTTTTTTATATAAGTATGACTGGCACACAACGTATAACGAGATGGTTCGGATAAATTAAAAATAACTGAAACTCTTATTAGTGACATATCAACCTGAATGATCCGTTCAATTAAAACAACAAACTTCGAAGCGATACAAATGAGAAAAAGGGGAAATTTTTCCAAAATCATTAATTTTTAAGTATTTTTGATATTTTCAATATAATTCTTCGTTTCCAATCACACACAATGCCTTCTCCCTCATTAGCTCATTTTAAAGAACTTTTCTTTTCGAAATCGGAGAATGCAGATGTATGAATGAAGAAGGTCCATTAATTCCTGTGCGGACTAGCTTATTGTGACAGGCAAGCATCGTGAGGACTGCTTCGATAAATCTTCCTTCCTACACCGCTTTTCCGGATGAGTTAAACACAGCTCATTATAGCAGACATCATAATTAGTCAAAAGCTTCAGACATGCATCCCCATCTAATTGATACTGCTTCTCGCTAGAAGGTAAAATCACAATGGGTGAAAGTTGTATTATAAATTCCAGAAGTTACATAATAGAAAGAGAGGCAAGAATATTTCCCAACCAGTTCTCACGTCAGACCTGAAAAGCAAAAATAAAAACCTCTAATGCACTTTCATCCATGTATATCAAAGCAAGAAGAAAAATATATGACTCCCGCGTTTTCTTTTGCTGCTTGGCGATAATTGGCTCGTTAGCCGCGGGTCACGTGATCTCGCGCCAATTACGAGGCGAGGGACAATTTCAGAACGATTACTCGCCGCATCATGCTGTAGCCATCATGTCTACCTCCGCCAGTAGCATCATTATATGGCTCACTTTTTTCCAACCTTCATTATCTACTGATATCTCTTGGAGATCTTACTTCTTCTTCTTAGGGGCACAGTTCTTTCGGCGTAAAGGAGTGACAAGGACCAATAGGAATCAAGCACGAAGAATTATTTCTGAGCTTCCCTTTTTTATTATTATTTTTCGAACCTGTAAAATATCCTCTGCGATTCGTGCACTCGTGATTATTAAGGTTCGTCTTTTTTCCCCTTTCCTCTCTCGTTCAGCAGGGCTATTTCGCAACGATTCCAGATCAGAGGCGGATGATTTCGTGGAGAATTCTTATCTCTTCTAAATTTCTTGGCCTTGTATCGAAGAAATTCGAACATTAAAGACCATTAAAACGAAATTATTACTTCGTTGGCTCCCTTGAGCCCCATTTTTAGTGCTCTCAATTTCATCTTAACACTTTCTTTACTATTGCACATTTTTTTTAAATCAAACTACAACCATTTTTTGTTTCAGACTTCAAAAAAAGTTTTAAATGATTATGAAAAAAAAGTATTTCTTTTTCTCCATCTTTCTAAATGAATTTTTTATCATTTTTCTTAGGTTCTAGTACCTCAATACAAAGAACAAAAAATAAATATAAAATAAATCGATAAAATATTGTTTCAATTTCAGGTGCACCATACGAATTCATTAAAAATTTTATGGAAGTCTAACTTGTCTCAGCTTTGATGTAATGAAAAATTTAAATATGTTTGCGTTGAAAAAATCTGAAGTACCGTAAAATCCAGGATATAAAGCGCATCTGTACTTTAAACCCAGATTTTTTTAGTTTTCAGGTATATTTTTGTGCCGTATAACGCGCACCCCCTTTTTACGAAGGGACCTAAAATGTGCATGTGCAATGCTCTTAAGTTTTGAATCCATTTATTCGAGGTATTATCCTTAGCTTTAGAAAAAGTACTATATTCCAAGAATTACAGCTGTTTAAGTTCATATTAGGTATGTCATTTCTTTAAATAAACAGCATTCCGATCCATGTAGGAGTTCAATTTTTTTTAATGTGCTCACCTACTTTTTTATTTTAATTTTATTTTTAAAGCTGTCATTTTATACCCGGCGTTTTAGAAGAATCCGTAAATTTCGATACTATTTTTGATATTAAAAGTGCGAGTAAAACGTCTGATTTTACGGTATTTTATCTTTAAATTAATATGATTTTTACCATGTCAATTAATTTTAAAATTAAAAGGAAACTAATGGATATATTTTTCTAAATTAAGACTTAATGTAAAAATTCAAAGTTGTGTAGAAAGACATTATTGACATAAATGTTTCAACGTTCTCTCAGTCAGGTTTTTGGAATAAGTAATTTTTTCATACACACACAATCGTCTTTTATAGCTTCGAAAACATTCTAAAGGTCAATACACTTTAAACCACTTAAAAAATTTAACAATTTTTTTTTTTTTTACCTTTTCTTTTTTCTTATTCAATGTATTTAAAATCAAAACTAATTTTTAACCTAATTTCTCTAAACCTTAATTACGATATTATTTTTCTATAAACACCATTCTCAGTTCATTTCCCCCATTAAAATTACTCTAAACCCTGTATATTGACATATTTACTAGCGAATCCTAGAAAAAGGAACATCTTCATGTGTGGTTTAGACATTGACTATTGTATTATTTGCATGAGCCAATACTTGCTTATAGCTCAATAATATTATTAACCTTGAAAATAGTTATTTAGTAGGAGTTTAGAACAAAAAGATTAATAATGAAAAATATCACAAAAAAGTACTTTTTTAAAACAGATTTATTTTGTTTATAAATAATTTACTGAAAGCCTACATGAAAGAAAAAAAAAACCACAGGTTTTTCCTTCCTTTTTTTTCTAAAATAAGTTTAAAATGACAATTTTTTTTTTTTAAATTTGAGGATAAAAGAGGCGTACTAATTTTTTTTCAGGGGCTTACAAAATATTTGTTTCTCAGTGCAAAACTTATTTGAAAATAGCATTGAAATATACATTTGAGAAAATTATTTTGACAATCTTTGCTATTAAAGCATTACTCAAGCGTGAGATACTTATTTGAATATATAGCTCGGACAGATTTTATTATTTTAAATAATCTGAACTTGTTTTGGGGAAAAAATGCCTGGGAGAGGTGAATATACCAGAATCAAATTTCTTTTCATTTTTTTATTTTTAATTTGAAATAAAATTAAAATATTTTTATTAAGTAATTTTTTTAATATTTTTTTTTAAATTTTTGATAATTATTGGTACATATGCATGATTTTATGAATGAAAAGTTTTTAAGCTGAATATTCTTTAAAACATACTAATTTACTTCAAAATGTTATGCTATTTCTTTTTTATATTACGAAATTTTTGTTTTAATTACAAAAAAAAAACTTATTTTAAAATGTATCTAAATCACTGTTTTGGAAAGTTGTTGAGCTTTTCAAACTACTTTAATTATTAGTATAAATAAATTAAACAAACAATAAACTATTTTCCTAACAGGCAATGATAACTTTCAATTTAAAAGGGCTAGAGAGTCCAATTTAATGAAAAATTAAACCTCAATTTTTCCTTTTTGGGCTGTATATTGGAATACCTTTAGATGTATAATTTGACATCTTTCAGGGCATTCTTTCCTCTTTGAGATAGCTATAACGTAGCTGGAATCTTCGCCATCTCCGCGAATTACGTGATTTGGATTATACGATCTATAATTACAAATATAACCGTATTTTTTTTGTAACTGGGGTAACCTAGTGGTCACAGTCACTAACTCGTGACCAGCGTACCATCAGTTCGACCCCTTGTGCCTCTGAAAACCCACCGAGTTAAGGGCACGTTATAAATCCGTCTTAGTTCAAACTCCTCTCTCGTCGATGTGGTACGGTAATTTGAAAAGAAGGGTGCCAACTATGGTGTCTTCCTCGGCATTTGACCATAGTTTAAAATAACAAAATCCGTCACCAATATCCCTCATATTGCTTTATCATGTTATGTAATAAACACCTACTCACTTACTTAAAAACTTACTCACTGCCACTTATAAAAGAGCTAATGATATGGCGAAAAAACAGCCTTAAGACTGATATCGCCATATGTACGAGAACGGGAACTTAACGCGGAACACATTTTCAAACAGAAAAAATTCCTCAATTTTTATAAAAATTTGTGACATTGTAACTTATGCATTTGTTTACAATATAGTGTTTTTAAAATTTCAAAATATTTCATAAATAATTAGATTTTCTTTTTAACATGTAAAGGGATATCTCATTTAGCATTACGGGGTAGGAGAAAAATGCGAAACATATTTTTTAAAAGGAAAAAAATGTCTCAACTCGGATAAAAATGAGTAGTATGATAAAATAAGTGATTCTCTACAGGTAACGAATCTAGAATATAATATTAATGTTTGAGTACTTTTATATCTGAAAAAATATTCCGAATTTGGGTCCTATTCTTTAACATTAGCCGAAGACAACCTTGAAAAAAAATGTTGACCCTAGATTGACCAAACATCCATTGCTACCTAAATTTCTCTCTTTGAAGGGAATTCTTTCAACTGATATATGTGTGCGTGTGAGTGTTCTTCAAACATCGACTATACTATTGCCTATGTTCTATTTTCCCATAGAGAGTGACGGCTAAAAAAGGAAACGGGGCTCTGTTGCGAAATCTATTCAATTTGAGCTCGCACGCTGCTGTAATCACCCTATCGTTCTCTCAACCCAACCTTATCCGCAAGAGCAGTCCGCAAAACCCCTTAATCCGCTCTGAGCCCCTACATATTGCTTTTGTAAATCGTCGGATGTTGAGTCATTCGCGCGGATCAAACTCCAAAGTCGGACCGCTCCAAAGCGCAATCACCGACATCTGAATCACCCATAGGGCGTGGGTGTCTTCCACTTCCAAAAGTGGGGATCGAACCCCTCAACACGCCAGGGGAGGAAGCAATCACCAAGTAATATGTTAGAGTGCTCTTTAAGATTGAGGGGGTGCAGCCGTTCCGATGGATTTTTATCACTCCAGTGCATTAGACTTCCAAGAATCCTGCCCGTGTTCGCCGATTGAGACATGGAAGAGGGATAATATCATTTTAAAGGATTGAAAAGGATAATTGTCCTGGGGTAGGCGATGAGTCAACGGTTTTCAAAGAGGGAGTAAGGGTTCTAAAGTATAGGGATGTCACTTTTTAAAAGACATGCGGTGTATTTTTTGTTGGAAAGGAAACTTTAAATATTTACCCCCTACACTGGCAGGAAATAAGTTTTCCTCTTTTGCACACATTTAATTTTTGTGCTGTGATTCTGAATTCTTAATGGAATTGTTTGAAGTGAATGGCGCTTTTTAAGGCTGTTTTCATGTAAAATTAAGAGATAAGACCTAAAATTGAAACACTTTTCGAGATAAAAAAAATGTCCATGCATAATTATTATATTCTTACTTGAAACAGTATACTTCACACTATACTACTGATTTGTGCATGAAATGGTCTTTTTCCCCCTAGCACAAGATGAGTTTCATATTTCGTCTCATACACTGTAATGCTAAGCAGGTCTTAAGATCTATATGTTGTAAGGTACATATAAGTTGTAATGTGTATGGGATGAATCCACTACCGAAAAGTCAACTTGTTAATATCCAACAATACCGCACATAGGAATTTTTCAAGGGGGACTCTCAGGGTCGGGTCCGTTATTCTGGCATCATGCTGCAATACATATTCTTTTGATTTTGTCAATTTTTGGGGACAAAAAACAATAAATTAACTATTTAATAAATAATCAGCATTAATTAAGAAAATTAATTATTAATAAATACTTATTTAAATTTTACGTGCTATATACATATGAATGTAATCAATCGAGAAAAAAAATCAAGGGCTTTGTGTGTGGGGGGGGGACGGTCCGGATCCCTTGTGTGTGCCACTGATATCCAACCAAATATGTTTTAACCAACCTTCTTGCATAATAACTACTACTATTTTAACTCTGCAACTAATCAGAAGCCCGGGAATTCCCTTTTTCAAACCACATGCACAGACTTCGACTTCACGCTCTGTCGAAGATCTGTTTCATACAGTATGTGGGCCATAGTCATATCTTGGAATACACAAAGCACACTATTAGTAGAATCAATATAATATAAAAAAACTAAAACAAATAATCAACGATTGCCTGATTTAATCAAGCACATTCACAAACACCCCAGTTTAAAAGCCATCCAAATGATACACATACATATATATGAAAACACATACACATATATATAACATGGAATACTCGTATACATGGAATGATTTTTAATTTTAAGAATACAATAAAATAAAAAGAACGATTGTTACTACAGAACCCCCCAAATTTATATGAAACTAAAGTTTTATGCTTGAAGTTGTCATCATAGTTTGGATAAAATTCGCAAAATATAGCCTTAAGGTTTCAGTGGTACAAAATGAAAGACTAAATCTAATCAGCTCTAAATAAGCATACATTGGTGAATACTGATAATTTTGAATTGTACTGATTACGGATATTTTACAGATGCAGTATAATGAATTTTCTTAAATTATTTAATATTCTATATGAGTAAAACAATTAATAATTCATAGAGATTTAATTTTGTACATAATATCAGACATTTCGTTGGCAAATATACTATTATCATTTCTTAGTAAATATTTGAAATAATTTTTATAACTTCTTAACCACTTCTTTCTTTACATAAGAATTAAAAACTCAATAAAACTTTATTCAAATGTTTTATAATTTTTCTGAAAAAAAATTATTTTTATTTCATCGGGAAAAAACTCTCAAATAACAAATAATAGCGATTCTTATATTTTAAGTCCAAATATTAATTGGTGTTGCTGATAGTAAATTATTAAAGGGAAACTATTTATTTTTCATTTGTATCTAATCAAATTCAACTTCGTTTCAGTTTCATAAACTGCGTATTTAAATTACAATGTTAAGCTGAATAATTTAAATTTAAGACATATCCATCAATTTCAATAAATAAATTAACTACCAATATTATTAGCAGTAGTATTTGATCGAGAATTAGATCGTAATGAGACTATCAGAAATGATAAAAAGTAATGCTGTGATTTTGCTAAAAGGTTTATATTCCACAATTTTTGTTAATCTATAATTAGATTTTATTTACTTTAAAAAGAAATAAGTGTTTTTCAGTAGAAGATTTAGAAGTTATAGGATTATTGATAATTTTTTTAAAATAAACATATAAAATAAAGAATTACAAACAAATTAGTGTTAGAGTTTATAATGAAGAAAACTTTGGATAAAAAATTAAATTTTACAAGACTTGCGTAATCGTCATTTAGTGAAAGCTAATTTAAGTTTATTTTGTTTATTTTAATCTTATTTATATTACAATTACTTCAACTCATTATAAGTTTTTGCTTGTTTTATTTTTCGAATATTTTTTTCACAATTTTGGAATAGAATTCAAAAGATTTTCTTGTGGAGTTAAATTTTTTTTTCTGTGTTGATCAAGATCAAGTAAATGTGTTTGTTGAAAATGTCTAAATTTGACTTTCCAACTAAAAATAAACTTCCATTTAAGTAATTGGTATCCTTTTATTTTTTCTCCTTAAAGTTATTTCTCTTTTTTTTATCCCTCCACTTTTAACAGTTTCTCTTTACAGTAGCGATCTTAATTACTTTTTCAAAACTTTAAGGAGAAAAGTTTGAAAGAAAAATTATTCAACAAACAATTAGCTTCTTCATTTGAATTTAAATAATCAGATTTGAAAATCTAAAAAAATAATAATAATATTAATATATAATGAAAGTTATGCATAAATGATAAGGAATGAAGCTAAAAAAATTATTTTAAGGATAAACACCAGTGCATATAACATTCCTTTTCGATTCGATGCATTTACTATTTCGTTAAAAAGTTTCATTTTGAAATCGGTAACTTTTTTTAAAAATTTAATAAAACCTTCGATTCCATACAAAATTCGCTTCAAGGCATTTTCTGTAATTAAAAGTGAAATGGAGTTTTCCTAAAATATTCCTTAAAACACTTTTTCTAACCTTAATTTTCTTTAAGTTTGTTTTAATATTAAAAGAGTTTACTTACTAACATCACCAACTTAATTTTTAAATGAGGTTTTCGTATTTTCTTTCTTCACTTATTGCTCTCTCGAAAGAACCAATAGGAAAAGAGTTTGTATTTGTGCATAATTTTTTAATCTTCGGTGTATATAATTTAGGATTGCTTTTTTGGCTAAGATAATTACTAATTTAATTTTAAAGAGTATAAATAAGCAGCTGAAATTAAAGGTCAAAGTACAGAAAAATGTAGATTTTTTCCGCATAATGTAAAACAGGGAAGTAATTCCTTTTATATTGTGAGAGTAATGAGAAACTTGAAAATCGAAGAAGTTAAATTTTCATATTTCGATTATCTTTCAAAGAAATAGCACTTCGATTATGTTTTAGTAAAATATATAACACAGCCTAATAATGTACAAATAGAGGCATTTTAAAACTTCTGTATTGCATTTGAATATATATATAATGGATACTTAAAAATTATTACTTATATATATATATATATATATATATATATATATATATGTATTTATTCGAATTTGAAATTTAAGTTAAGAAACAGCCAAGGAAAATGTAACTTTTATTAAAGATAATTATCTAAATGTTTAATATAAAATGCCTAATTTTTAATATTATTAACCCCTTAATGTGTCGATTAAAAATTACATGATTCGCTCTACAGTGCTACCATTTTTTAAATAGTCGGGCTTATGCGGTGTATTGGAGGGAAAAGAAAAGGCATAAGCAAACAAAATTTTTCTCTGAAGTAAGTATATCCCACCCAAACACGTCAATGCCATTTTATTGTGTTTCGAAGTTAACAGAATAGTTTTAACAGCTCGCTCAACAGGGCATTTAACGCCCCTGTTGAGCGAGACGTATATATAAGCAGGTGGCAGTTAAATGATAAAACGTATTCTGCTTACGAATTGTTCACTTTTGAGAATGCAGTATGTTTGTACATGAATATACTTATCTATACAATGAGATAAAGGTGCAATTTAACAAAGTCTTCTCAATTTACAGTTAAGATTCGTCTTAAGTAAACGATCAGAAGTTGTATTAAATAAAAGATTCAATGAGATGAACACAAAAACTTGATCAAATCGTCTAATTTCTGATGCTATTAAGCAGTGCTAAAAATCATAATACATTCTAATAGATTTCAGATAGCTGTCACTGTAACTTTAAACAAAAATCCTTACTAAATCTTAAGTGTTTTTTAAGAGGATTTTATTTTTAACTTTAATTTCTTAAACAGCTACTTTTATTAAATTTTCTAAAGAAGGAAGGTATTTATCAAAATATCTGTGATATTCTGGGCTTCATATATAAATAAAAAATGTTGCTAAATTTCATGTAATTTTTAAATACGAAACTCGAAACGAGAAAAGCATACTTGGATTCAACAAATCTTGTATAGTTAAATTACATGCATTAACTCATTTTTAAATATTCTTTTTCAGCTGGAATCACTAAATATGCCTTTATTTTTCATTTTAATATGTGGAGTTCAAATTTCGTCCATTATTAAAAACATGTAATTATCTAAACTTATATACAATATACACATATGCATCTTCTTGTATGCAATAATTACCTATTGTATGTAAGACAAGATAAAATGAGCACACTTAAATGCACATATGAAAATACGATACTGTATTGTACATTATAATATATTATTTTTCATATTCTAATTCAGAATATAAATGGTGAGTCATTTTTTTATGCATCTCAAAAACTTTTTCATGTAAAAAAAAACTCCTTCTTTAATATTATATTAGATGTAGATATTCATTAAAAGAAAAATAGATGTTAAATATTTCTTAGCTCAATTCATTAAAAGTACTTTTACGAACTATTGAGCCATAGTGTTGAAGTGTTCTAAAATCTCAATCACACAATTTTTCCAATAAAATAGTCATGCTTACTAACAAAAGATAGCTTTATTCTAAACATTTCATTTTGTGCTAAGAAATCTCAACAAACGCTCCTGTATATTTATTCTTATATTTGGATACTTAAAATTTTGTTTACTTATATAAAAACTAGCTTGTTCTAAAAACTAGACAAATTTCAAGAAGCTGCGTACAATAAACTGTAATAAATATATTTTTTAAATAGCCAATTCCTCACACAACTTTCTTTTTAAAGCGTAAGAAACACTCAATTTTATTTAAAATTTTGCACTGGACATAAAAGATCTTAATAACACATATTAAGTGCTACACTTAATAATCATTCATCATTTGTTCCGTAATTTATTTATCAAAAGCATAAAATGGAGAAAAAATACTTATCGTTGTATTTAGAAACCATTATATCCCGAATTTTTAATGGGACAATTTTCCATTTGTTCATTCAAACTATCTAGGTAAAAATAGATATAAATAAATTCCTTTTTTAAATTCAAGTCATTACTCACTTTAACTCAATTGGTTAGCAACAATTGAGAGATATTTGTGATGTGATTAATAAGCTCGAGTAACTAATTATTCTACAAAACGCTTAAACAATTTGATTTCTATAGAAATATAATTACGCCTTCTTAAAAATAATTATTGATATATTCAACTATATATGATAAGGAAAAACAAATACAAATATTCTAGTTTCGAGCTCGATATGCATTTTAATAGCTACTTGAAATTTGAATACAGAAATCTACACCTGCAAGAATTCTGCATATTATAACTTGGTAAGTCATAAGTCAGTTTGGATATTTGTAAAAGTTAGTAAGGTCGAATATATTTCATACTTCGAGTATAATCATCCGTAGCAAATCCTTTTAAATTCCTGCAAAATTTAATAATCTGACCCTAAACTTTGCTATCAAACTTTTAATCTATTTCTAGAAAGAAATATAGAGTAGGGAACCACAACTCATTAGATGTGCTACAACGAAACCTACACCATAATCGTGGTAAATCATTACGCTCGAAAACCTCATAATAGCTCATATGCAAGAAGCTTCACGTGTGTTAATTTAGTGATAATACATGCACACAGATTACGCATGCGCAAATGAGCAATTCCAACTTTTGATAAGAGAAAAGACTCGTTTATGCAAGCTTCAAAATTACTTCATTCAATTAAAGAACTTAGTTCATTATAGTCTCATAAACTTGGCCCAAAGCTTTTGAGTTTTCAGCTAGTTCTGGAGTTTGTCGTAAGATGATAAAGATGAGGCAATATGGTTTATCTCTTATGCAAGATCTCCCCTTTCTGCTGACAAAGTGGTTTTAATTCAATTTTGGGTGTAACTGGAGCTTGTCCTTACCGGAGAAACGTTAATGTTTGGAATTATGGTGCTTTTGGTGAAATTTCTGAGGAATGTTGGGTTCGTAGAGGAAGGGATAGTCATAAAGTTACATTTTGAAATGTCCAGTTTAAATTTTTAATTATTGCAGTTGTTCTCATATTGGACATAAAACTTTTTTATTTGGTCATATAGTTTAATTGGTTAATTTTTAATAATTTTCTTAAACATTGTGTTTTTTATGTAATTATATAATACATTTATATTCTAACACTCTAATGCATTTCCAATTACGTAATGTATATGAAATTATAACGTATAAAAT
Organism: Trichonephila clavata; assembly: GCA_019973975.1. Taxonomy (NCBI): domain Eukaryota; kingdom Metazoa; phylum Arthropoda; class Arachnida; order Araneae; family Nephilidae; genus Trichonephila; species Trichonephila clavata. The sequence goes on from BMAO01015030.1 coordinate 133,200, forward strand.
TTAATGTGTAAATTGATATATTAGGAATGCCATGAAGGCTAACATTTAAAGAGGTTTCAAATAACTTTGAAGGTTTTTGTTTATTTCTAATAGCCTGCGGATGGCTGTTTTACCATTGCAAATCCCGGATAATAATATCATACATATCATACTAGTACATATCCCGGAAAAAAATATCTCTTTTTAGTGTGGCACCATAGAGGCAGATACCAATCACAGCAGGTAATTTCGACGCCCAGTTTCCTCCCAAGAGGTAGGCACCTGACCTCTGATGAGGCGAACCTGTACTAGGATTTAATTTTACCAAGGGCTCTCAAGCCAAACAGACACTCTAGGGATCTTTAACATACAGTGCAATCATACGCCATAGCCACTGTTGATTTTCTGCATTATGAAAATCCATCGAATCGGGCCGGGGTCGAACTCAGTCGCAGAAGGCCAATGACAAACCAACCACGCCATCCAGCCGGCAACTTTGAAAGTTTATATAAGAAAAAAATTGAATGAAGTATAGTAATATATACTTTTTCATGTATGATTAATCAATGTAACATAAATTACATTGACTAATACATAAGAAAAAAGATTCATGAAGATTTTTTTTTGAGGGGGAGGGGGAATGTCTGGATTTTCAGTATATGCTCTTTTGTTACGTTTTTCACAATGGGCTAAATTATACGTGTCTACACTCTTTTGGAAATTGAAGACAATTTAGAGTAGATGAAAAATTGCTTTTGAGTAGCATGCGTAACTGTGTGTGTGTGTTTTTAATGTGTGTATACGTAGCATTAAATTATTCAAAAATTTTATTGTTTCAATTTTTGTTATTCAACGAGTATAACTGCATTCACAAAATATACATATATTTATATTTTTTTTCTAAAATGTTTTAGTATCAAATTTTAAAACATTTATTACTTCATTTTTGTGTGTATAGAATTCTGCATTACAAAATTTTTTAATGCGAATTTTGATTACTGTTCACCTATAATGTTAAACTTACTAATTTTCAATATTAGAATAGCTTAAGCTAACGTTTCTTAACTTAGAACATGTTTATATGAAAAACATTTTAATATACGACATATGTGTTTGAACTAATATATTCTTTGTATTATAATTGAATTTTATTATTAGCTTTTCTTTTAAATTTTTTCTCCTAAACTTTAATACAGTGCTTCTCAAACTTTCAATATTTGCGACCCAATTTTCAATTATAATTTTCATCGCCCCCCCCCTTTCCCTACAATAACAATATATATTGAATGCAATATGATGAACTTTAACTCGAATGATGCAAAGCGACTTTAATAATAAACCGTTCAAATTATCATGATAAGTATCAAATTTTGTATAAATTTAGATGTGCAAGCCCCTGGGGTTACTGGTAATTATGAAACCTGTTCTTAACATTGTATAGTTAAATTAATTATCGAATATATTGTGCAGTACTGATACATTTATAAAATATATATCAGTGTAAATGTGCGTATTTTAATTTTTTATTATGTCAGAATGTATTTTGTTTTGCATCCTTTCAGTAAATTAATATTTTTTAATAAAATTTTATTTTTGACTTTTCGATATGCTTGCACCCCACTTATTGTATTATGATGGAGGTGCACCCCATATTTTTAGAAACTCTAATGCCTAAAGGATCTTATACTTTATATTTGAAAAGCGAAAAGTTGTATTTATGCAGAATGTCAATTAAAAAGCTATATATTCTGTGTGTATTAGATGCCTTTTATTTCAGCAATCTCTACAGCATCGTATGTATTACACTTACTTATTTGTTCATTTAACAATGATGTGTGTGTTTGTGTACTATTTAATGCATTTTACGCTCTTATACCTTACTCATGCATTATAAGAAATGAAAAGTTCTTGAAGTACACTTTGTCTTATTCTTGAGATGCATTTGATTGAGATCATCTGTTATTTCAAGTCGATACTACTCCACAAATGATACTGAAAAGTAATCAATTTAAAAAGAAAAAGCGAATTTTGATCGATGCCTTTGTGAAACTAATTCGCATAAGGAAGGGCAAAAAACTTTCTTCACAATCACCGTTTGTGATTTACAACTTTCCCTGATGTATCACCATACTATAAAAGCCAACAGTTTGCTTTGGAGATTTCCACCGCTATTCATCATTTATTTATCGCTAGCTTTTGGAAACTGAAGTTACAATTGATATATAATGCCGCCTAATGACAAACGTACACACCTACCCCCTACCAGTAGCCAAACTATATCATTTCGCCGATTATGTCCGCCGAACCCACTGCTAATCGCCGTTGAAGGGACTCCGAGGCAAAATTAAAATCTCCATGCTGAATATATAAAGATGCTCAGTGCTGTTGGTGGTGGAAAAGAAAAAAAGAAGGAATAAGAAAAAAAGGAAGCAAAAGGGTTTAAAATGTCTTGCTAAGTCGATGTTATGGGGCCCCTTAATTTGGGTGATTATGCTTCTACGGTAGTCAAGGGGCCGATGTAATAACACGTCATAAATTATGCTGACGGCGATGTATTGCGTCACAGCGGGATGTTGTATAAGGGGATGTATATTACTGAAATTACTGCATTTGTCGGTCGGAATTGAGTAGGGCGCGTAACGCGATAGTGATGCGGGGGTTGGAATACTCATAAAAATACACAAAAAATTTAATTTTTTTTCTGATTACATTAAATTAATTATGATTTAGTGTTATGTTAATGTGATTGATTTTTTTTGAAAATATTATTTTTAATATAGTTTCTAAAGCATGGTCCCCAACCTTTCTACCTTTCTATAGCCGCTGACCGGATAACTTTTGATAATTTTATTGGGTCCCGTGGAGGGTGGTGGGACGTTGATTGCTTACATTTTAGATTGTTTTGATTTAATTGCATTTAAACAAAATAAAATAATTGCACCAAACAATGATTATTAAGTAATCGCACTATACCGAGATAAATACACCACACAAAATAAAATGGGTAGAATTTAATGTGTTTTCCTTGGGCGGTTCGGTAGCATTTCGTCCATAGACTGGTACCAGTGTACGGTTCTGGGGTTGGGGAATACTGATTTAAAGTATTCAAAAACACGTGAGAAAATTAAACATAGGTCATGTTTAATAACTAACAAAAATGGATTTTTTTATTATGACATTACTAAGCAATAAAATTCCATTGGTTTCTCATTTGTATACTTTTGTTTTAAGAAGTTAAAAAATTGGCATAAAATTTGTGCAAAGAATTTTATAGCATATTATTTGGATATTAGTTCAGAAAAATATAAAAAATTCGAAATGTCAATAAAATTGTATAATCTTAGGAGAAAATTGGCAAGGTCCGTAATATTGCTTAATAAAGATATATATATATAGCATAAAATGGTTCCTTAATATTTTTTGCAACTGAATTTTTTATGTTAAATAATGTTTATAAATTTCCAAATTTTCAAACTTTTTTTTAATTTAAAATTTTATTACAATTAGTTAATAAATGTATGTGTTGATCATTTTTTTTATTTCAGAGTTAGACATGCAAACAAGAAGCATTGTTAAATTAATAGGCTATTTTTTTAAAGAAGATAATGCATTTATGATATATTTTTATCTGTTGCTGGTATTATTTTATAATATTTGCATTTTTTAATAAAATAAACTTAAATAAAACTGAATATTATGATCTTTGAACACGATTAATTAAAACTTATTTTTGGATCAGAAATTATAATATATCTTTTTACAGGAAAACCATTATAAAGAAGAATCGCATTTATTTAAAATTGTTTTGAAATTATTCTAATATTGAGCCGGAGTTAAAAATCATACCATATATAACATTATTTGGTATTTACGTATTATCACAACCTATTGGCGACATTATATGAAACGAAGCACGTGATTGCCAATTCAGTGCATACGCCTCATGCGAAATTGGTGTTGCCATCTTGGCGAGTTATTTTGAACATTGGCGGTTGTTGCGATAATACGTAAGACCCATTATTTACTAAAAAATAAATTATACTAGAAGAGTTATCAAATTAAAAGATATAAAACTAAATATTATTTTGGTAATGTAATTGCTAACGATGTAATAAACAGAAATATATTTTTTTTGAAAAAAAAAGTCATAAAAATACGCTGATTTCCTTTTTTAAAGAAAAATTAGCCTATTCAATTCACCTAAGCAAAAGCCCACAACAAAATACAATTATCTAGATAACGAAATCTATAAAAAATAAATTTCTAATGGATATTGTGCATGATATGAAAAAATTATCAGATTAAAACAAAATCAAATATATTTTGAGATTAGTGATTTGAGAGGAGCGTGTTACAGAGCTAAATATGTTTTATGCTCATATTTTTGAGTCACGTACATATTTCCTTGGTTATTAAGAAACACGTATCAATCATACATCTAATTATTCAAATGTCAGAAGCAATAATTTTATTTATTTTTATTCTATTTTTGTACATACCTCCTTACATTTCGAGAAACGTATCAATCATGTGTATGGAATTATTCATTTGCTAGAACCAGTAATATTATACTTTTTTAGTACTTCCTCCTTTTTAAAATCTAACATAACAAAGTAACTATTTTATTAGGTAATTATTACCATAGATAAAACGCCAATAGTTACTTTGTCATACAAATAAATAAGAAAATAGCGTGCATTTTATGTTATATTGCGTGAAGTAATTGAAATCGCATACTAATCATTTATGAGTTATTACTTATTTAATATTAAAATCAGATATGTAAAATATTATGATGATTTTTAAATTATGTGTAATGGCAACTCCTTTTTCCATTTATTTTAGCTCTTATGGTTGGAAACGAAGTTTTATCTTATGAAAATTTTCATGGTGTTAAGTTTGAAAATTGTTCTAATCACTATACAGGATTTTAAATACATGCTTCAAATCAGAATTTTAATTCAAATATTTTTTCATTGTTTTGATTAGAATCTTAAGATATTTCCTTTTCACTGGATTTATTTTTGTTTAAGATTTGAGCAACGGGCAGATGTCTAATTTTTTTAACTGTATTAGTTTTGTATTTGAAGCAGTTATAGTTCTACCAATTTTATACCGTAAATAATGTACCTACTTTATTATGCTTTTATTTCATTGCCTTTATTATTAATTTCTTGTATTTAATCATTCGTTTTTGTATCAAATGAAACAAAAAAATTAAAATCGGAAGTAAATTAACAGCTAAGTTTTTGTAAAGAAATCAAATAACTTTACCCAAATAAATTTGATTTTTTAATTAATTTAAGACAAAAAGCTAAAATTTTAATTACATTCTCCAAATTATATAATTTAAGGGAATTATAGTTCATTTTCTTATAATTAATACATACAATGTGTATTTGATAATTTTGAATTCTATATAATTGGTAACTATATCAAAAGTAGAAGTTTTGTTCGAATGGGAATCAATATAATATGATTTGGGACTCAATATGAGTGGGATATTAAAATATGAAGCATTTGTTTCATGTAAAAATGTCTATTTAATCATCTGAAATTAAGTAAGAATTAAAAATGTCTTTTCATTCAATAATTTATTGGTCACATTACGTTATATTAAATTAAATAAGTTTTTTTTTCAAAAAAAATATTTCCAATTACTCTTGAAAACTTTCACTCAAAAGTCAGCATTTATATCTAAATAATAATAACAAATTTTCACCTTCAATTTATAATGATTTACACCTAACGCAGAATTGGAAATATCTTACAATATGACTCATATTTAATAAAAGCATTTTTTTTTTTGGCTCATGCAATTAAATATATGAATACTGTACAAAATACTAGCATAAATTACTAGTAAAATGCATATTATTTACCTGTCTGGTATTATTTTTATTCATATTATAGCAAATCAAATATTACTGTGATTAATAGTCTTGGTCTCTTTACCGTTAATATCAAGGCGCGATCCATTCTTAGAGAAAACTTTCTCTTTATAATGATATAAAGTTTAATATACGATGACACACATATATCTAAGCGACTTTACACTAGCGATGTATTCCAATAAGTTTCCATGAATAGAATTTGCGTAAAAGAGTTATTAGTTCAACAGAAGAAGTAAGGATTGGTTTTAGATATATATTTATAAGAAATTTGTAGAACTCAAATTTACCATATGATGACATATCTAAGCGACTGGAGATGTATTCCAATAAGTTATCCATCAATAGAATTTGAGTAAGAAAGTTATTAGTTCAACGGAAGAAGTAAAGATTGGTTTTAGAACTAAATTTATAAGAACTTTGAAGAACTTAAGTTTAATATATGAGGACATATCTAAGTGACTGTTATACTATAGATATGTTCCAATAAGTTATCCATAAATAGAATTTGGGTAAAAGAGTTATTAGTTCAACAGAAGAAGTAAAGATTGGTTTTAGATATATATTTATAAGAAATTTGTAGAACTCAAATTTACCATATGATGACATATCTAAGCGACTGGAGATGTATTCCAATAAGTTATCCATGAATAGAATTTGAGTAAGAAAGTTATTAGTTCAACGGAAGAAGTAAAGATTGGTTTTAGAACTAAATTTATAAGAACTTTGAAGAACTTAAGTTTAATATATGAGGACATATCTAAGCGACTGTTATACTATAGATATGTTCCAATAAGTTATCCATGAATAGAATTTGGGTAAAAGAGTTATTAGTTCAACAGAAGAAGTAAAGATTGGGCTTAGAACTAAATTTAATTAAGCAATAAAAGAAAAATATTAAATCTTGAGAAATCCACGCAAAATAAAATGAATTAATTATCAGATTTTTATATACATCTAATGAACAACACACCATTATTACAAATATTCTTAACAAAAAAATTGTATTGTTTTCAGGTACAGCTATGGATTCTGATAAGGAATAAATTATTATTATATTAAATTTGCAGTGACGCTTTTTGATAGTAAACTTTATCACAAGGCAGAATTTTTTTTTCGAGAATTCAAGTTTTCTTAATTGAAACAACAACGTAATTTTACGAAATTTTCTGTTTTTCATGTTTTTTATTTTATATTTGTGCAAAACTGCAGCCCATTAAAAATGCTTTTGACAGTCAAAATATTAATTTTAAAATTCTACAAGAATGGTTTCAGTCATATGTGGAAAAATTAAATTATGAATGTGATTAAATATTATACTGAAAAAAAATAGTTTATATTTATTTAAAAACTACATTTTACATCGTAATAAAGATTTTTTAATTCTTATTAAATTAAATAATTATACGTAAGTTGTGGAGCTTATGCGAGTCCTTATACAAGTGGTTATATAGCTTAAAATTCTATAGTTTCATTTGTAGAAGACACATTAGTGTGATTTATAGAGTTTATTTTAAATAAGATGTATGGTGTAATATTCTTTCTATCAAATAGTATTATAATTTCTCATTTGTTATTCCTAATTTGATTGTAGTTTTTTTATACACTAATTGCATTGTGAAATATTTCATTATTTTGAACCAAACTTTAATGCTTATTACTTAACCCCTTAACTGCCATCGACGTATATATCCGTCTCACACTACCATTGAGTTGAGTGTCTATACGTATATATACGTCTTTTTGAAATACGATTCTTTTCTTGGCGGTGTTATAAGCAAAACTGTTTCGAAGGCTTTGGAATGCAATAAAATGACCTTTGCAGTGTTTTGAAAGGATTTACTTATTTCAGAGAAAAAAATTACTTATATTTGTGGCTTTTTTCCCCCGCCCAATACACCGCATACTCGCACTCCAGATGGCATTGCGGAGCGAATCACGTAGCTTTTAATCGACAGTAAAAGGGCTAAAAAGTAACCTGTTCTCTCATGAAAACTAACTCCCTCTAGACTAACTCTAAAATCATTGCACTGTTTTCATAAGAATGTTTGCAAAATAAATAAATAAATACATTTATTATATTATAATAATAAAGGCTAGATATATTTTCAAATAATAGTTTTTAAATATTAAAAAAAAATAATTAAAGTTTAAAAAAGTAATTATATAATAAAATTTATTTCTCATGTTAAAGAGAGTTGTGCTGTTTTACCAACTATTGAAATCTAAGTTTTCATTTATATTTAAATCAATTCAAACAGGTAAAACTTATCCTTACGTGGAAACTTATTTTAATTAAATTGAAAATAGTGCAACAGAATAATTGTTTTCTAGTATTCAATCTATAAGTTTTTCTTTCAAAGATAAAAATAAGAAATAAAAAAAAAATCTTATTCTTAACCAAATCCCAACATTTCAAAACACTGATTAAGTTTCCTATCTTTAAATAAATCCGTTGTTCTGGAGAATTGTTTGGAATCTTGTAAAGATAAACTTTTTATTTTTATTTTTGTAACCTTTTCGTGTAACAATAGCTCCAAACATAGATTTGCAAGTAATCGCAATATGAAAGTATGTTTCTAACTCTTTTTACTTTTTAATGTCTTCGCTATCAGAGAATAAATACAGAATAAACAGCGCAAGAGAAAATAAAATAAGCAGAATATATACAAGTTAAAAAATGAATCTTTTCTCTAGACGGTATAACACAAGAAGCAAAGAATTTCAATAAATATTGGGTTATAACATTAAGAAAAACTTTCGGAATGTGTCTGCAATGAATATCATTTCAATTGAATAGTTGTTTGAATCATCAGATACATTTAAATTTTAAATCTGCCTTCCTTTTTTTTTCCAGTTGCCTGTGAGCATTAGAAATATATTCTCGAAATATTTTTGACTCGGATAAAACAAAACTTTATGTGATACTGGAATGAAAGGAGACGAAAGAATTTTGCTGATAGAAAATCCTTTAATATTAGTTTCGGAAATTTAAGTCTTGGAAAAATTGAAGATGTGGAACTGTGCTTTTCAAGTCTTAAAAGTTTTTGATTATTAAGGAAAGTATTTTAAGTAAATATGTCGACATGAAATATTTCATTTTAAGATCTTGAATTTATTAAGAAGCTTAAAATCATAGTCGTTCAGTTCCAGATATTGTTATTTATTTTTTGAATTTACTGCCAGTTTATTTATTTATTTATTTTTATTAATAATGCAAAGTTAAACTTTTGTTTTAATATCTTTTCTTTAGTTTATCTTCAAATAAGCAGAAAATATTTATAAATCTTCGTACACACAATGTTATTTTTATTCTTAAATTTTTAAGGCTTTTAGTTCAGAAAAGCTTGAACTTTGATATTTAAAATCCTTTTTTATATTTTCTTAATTTAAAATGCTATTTGAATCTTAACTATCTTATTCAGATTTTTCAAACGTACGAAGTTTTTATTGTGTATGGTGTCGGCTTGGTGGCTTAGAGCTAGTGAGCCCGTTTCATAAACCCAAGGATATTGATGGATTCTCATAAAAATTAACATTACATTAAAATCTATTTATTCCTGCATATTTATGTAATCTAAAATAATTTGATATAATACTTATAACATATATAATTATATAACTCTTTTTTTAGTGTTACATAAAATGATTATTTAAAATTTCCATAGCAAATTTTTAAAGCTCCTCTGAAAGCAAACTCACCATTTAAAGAAAAGAATGTATTAATGTATTCTATGAAATTTTCTTATTTTCAAATAAGAATTTCCCTTTTGTCTAGTGAATTTACAATTTAAAACAGAATCGAAGAAAAAAAAGTAATTTTTAATTTTGCAAAATTTTTACTCAATAGAATTAATTTTTTCTTTCTTATTTTCAATATTATTATTTTTTAATTTAAAAAAAATGGCTTACCTCAAAAAGAATTTACATTTTTCATATTTTGTACAATTATTAGAACTAAAGTTTAATTTCTCGTAAATCCTGTATTTTATACAATAGTTAATGTATCACATATATAATATGAGTAATATTACTTAAAATTTATATTTTTGTAAGAGAATAATAATTATTTCTTCGAATTATTCAATGTGTTATTTTGCTTAAAAAATTACACCCATACGTTGAAAATATCAAAACATTTGTAAATTAGAACCAAATGAAGTATAATGATTAAATTTAAATCACTGATTCGTATGTATCATTTAGTATTTCACGCAAATTATACGTGATTTAATGTTGATGTTATTCTAGTAACGAAAGAACTAGATTCACATGCATTAAAGTATTCGTAAATAAAAAATTTCAAATATTGGAAATTCATATTCTATAGAATTGACTTGATTAGTACATTTTATATTATCTTCATAAAATAATTACGTAACTAAAGTGTAATAAAAATGCTACTGGACTAGTTTATTTCTGATGATTTAAGTTTTAATGGTCAACCAATTTTTATTCGCTCAGCATCTTTATCTATACTTTTAGTAATTGCGTAATAAAAGGGTTTTATGTAATTTTTATAATTGTAAAAGAAGCCTTTTCTCTTTCTCTTTCATATGTACTTCTGTCTTCTTCAAATGAATATAAAATTTGAATTAATACTTATATTGTATTAAATTATAATTTAAATTTATGTTATCTCGGTATTCGAATTTCGGTTATTTGTCTTCTGTAATTTATTATACATTAAAGATTAACATTTGAAATATTTTTTCACGCTGAATTTGTTATAACTGTCTTTTCAGTTTATTAATTCCTATTAAAAATGGGTGATTTAGTCAAACGTTTATATTTATTGATCAATTTAGTTAATAATTCATATTTAGTAATTCACTTAGTATTTCTTAATTAATGGTATTATTATAATAATTCATATTTTCTGTTATGTAAATAGCAAACTTCTAGAAAGATAATAGGTTCATTTAATCATCTAGAGCGGGTAATTTTTTTTATTATTATTATTTTGTTTTTAAAAAATGGGAGAGTTAAGTGCTTTATATATTTACAAAAAATCTTTGAAAGGAAAAAAAAAATGGTTTTCTCATCTGTTATAGTACTAGTTACCCAAAGAAATATTATCATCAGTTTTGAAATCTTTTTATAAGATTTATACTATTATATCTGCACACTATTAATAATACTCGAAAAGAGAAAAATAAGTCCAATTTGTAACCTATTAGTATCTAGTAAAAACAATTCTTCTAACCTGTTACGGTAATAACTAGAATCAATACCATTCCTTTCAACAACAAACCAAACTGAAAACAATCAAAATTAGAATACAAACAACATCAATTTATTCCCTTCACTTATTTTCAATTTTTTTCATTATTAAAATAAAGAAAATAAAAAAAAACTGTAATAACAAAGTGAGTTGCAGCTTCTGTTCCGTCAACGGAATGGCTTCTATCGAAAAACGTGAGGAAAAGCATTACACGACAACATTAAAAATATATTGAACAAAAAGATGACAGCTACAGGTTTTTTCCCACTGAAAATAATGATAGACCCATCCCTACCAACTCGCCCAATGAAATAAGCACTATTAGAACCATTTTGGGTTTCTCGCTTCCATAATTTTCGACTATCATCGAATGTGGAGGGAGGGGTGGTGGAAAGGGATTGCAATTACTGTGAAACCAAAGAACGTGAGGGGTCAATGTGCGGTGTGGACCATGGCCAAGTCCCCACCTCCCAATTCTAAACTTGTTTTGTTTGTTATTGGTGGAAAGGTTTTCTTATACGATTTAAACGGATAGGAGTTGTATACGGGACAAGTATCTAAAGACATTATTTTTTTTAATAAATAAAGTATAAAAATTAAATACTAAGATGAGCATTTTTAAAAAAATATATTTTATGAATCTTAAACATTGGTGGAAGGATGTCTATTAATTGAATCCTGCCATTTTTTAGTAAATAAAAGAAATGCATTCTAACAGGTTAGTGTATATTCCGTTTAGTGAAGGATGGAATTGTAGAATAACATAATTTTCATTGGTAAATGGAAATTCTATCAGGTTAAAATTATTAAACTTCATTGATAAAAAAAAAGGATATTTTATAAATTTTTCAAGTTTTATGTGTAGTGATTGCTAGATAAAATTTTAATAATATAATTTCGTTTTATTTTGTTTTCGGAAGGAAAAATGCTAGGAAAATGGTATATCTGTAGAAACATTGAAATAAAATCTTATCAATATAACTTCACTTCATTTCATTGACAAAAAGGGTATATTACGAGCATTCACAGATTGGCATTTCTATTTCTAAGGAAATTATTATGTTTTCGTAAGTAATTATTATTTATAATACTTACTTACACTTAAAAATATAAGTATTTTCATTTATTGCGAAAAAAAGTAAGTTGTGAATCATATATATATATATATTTCAGTTTTAAAAATCCAAGATATCTAAAGGAGATTATGTTTCTGTTAATCATGAAACTATACAAATAAGTTTGCAATGTTTTGTTAAATTTTCTATATCTTTTTAAAAATCTCTTAAAAGTTGTAATAAAGCTTCTTAACCTATATTCATTGAAATCATGAATTGTTTTGAGATCCAAGTAAATTTTTTTTCGAAGTAAAATTAGTCTCTTGACAAAACATAAACACTTTTAAGAAGAATAACAGATTGTGTGCATCACTGGAACAGAAATTTCGTATTACATATTTGAAATTTTCTTTTAAACTGTTTAGCAAGTTAGATTTTGAACAAAATCTTTATAAAAACAGTATTTTTTTTTAAAGTTCGCTCTTCAACCGTAGTTTGAATATAATATAAGTTCTGTCTTCACACTCAGCATGCTGATCTGTTGATAGGTTTCAGATTAGAAAAAGTATGGAATTTGAATTATTTTTAGCCTTTGAAAATATTATTCTTTTTAGAGAAATTAAAAGAATAAATTATACACAAGTAAATATGAGTTTCTCTTAAAAAATTGCTTACCCTTATGCATGCAATGATGTAAACAGAATTTTTAGAATGCTGACATATGAAATGCAATAAATTTTGTATAGAATAGTTAGGAAGTAATGGGTACAAGCAAAAATAATTTGCAGAAATTATTTTTAAGAGCATATTATCACATTATACTGATTTATTAATTATTTTTAAGTTCATATTATCACTTACAGCTATATTAATTACTTTTAAGATCATATTATCACACTATACTACTTTATTAATTATTGTTTTGCTATGTTTGCATTTTGGTGAAAAATGCCTATTTTAATCTAAATAAGCTATTATTTTTTTTAAATCAAGGTATCATTACCTACCTGAAAGCAATCTAATATTACAAGGGATTAAAATTTTTCACTTGTAAGTAATATAAAATATACTATGAATATTTTTATCGTCTATAAAACAATTTTAAGAACATTCCAAATAAAACTAACATATTTCTTCTGAAACTTTGAAAATAAATACAGAACAGACGTCTTTATTGATATTTCTTTCTATAACGCAATACCCTTATTCATCTACAATTTGAGCATCCTGGTTTTTCACAGAACTTGAGATCATTTTTATGATTTATAAAAATAAATCCTTTAGAATAAACCAAACGTGCCAAAAAGACTTATATTCACTAGATGCCAAGAAACCGTCAGCATTCTACCAAGCGTCCAATATAACGAATTTACGACGCAATATCTTAGAACAGAACACTGTAGAAGGGAAGAAAAGTATATCTTATTTTTGTAAACTGTATCACAGAAATATGAATTCTGAAATGACTTTGAATTCTTTGGTGTCATAATTTTTTTTCTTTTAGAAGATTAAATGTAAGTGAAAAATGTTATGAATCTGTTATAAGCCAGACTATATTAATTTCATCCGGTTGAGAATGAATTGTATGCCTAAGGAAACTGAAGGAAAAAATAAGTTAAGAGGCTATGGATAGAATTGCATGATTTCGTGACATAATTTAAATAATAAGTAATGCAATAAATTAAACAGTAAAAAGTTAACTTATAAATAATAAGTAAAAGAAATAATAATAATAAGTAATAGTAACAAATAAAGATAATACAACACAAAGACACATATTACTAAAAAAATGTTTTAAAACATCGAAAATCATGTAGATAGCGCATTGATGTTAACAATAAGCTTATTAGTTTTTGAAAAATAAATAAATATTTCAGTTTTCCTAAACTGATGTGTCCTAAGCATGTTAATTAAGCTTAAAACAGTGTAAATTTCACTGCTTAGTATGATTTTACAGTTTTGTCATTTCAATTTGAATTAATTAGATTGCTTGCTTCAAAAACGAATAAAATTTGTCAAATTTATTTTTATCTTACATACATAACAATAGATAACGAGTTATATTCATTTTGTCCCTAAAATTAAATAACTGTGTTCATCTGATTTTTATTAAACTATTTCTATTAAGGAGTTATTTTGAAATTAATATTAAATGCGTTAAAAATGCAATTTTAATGTTTTTACAGCTTAAAAAGCTTAATATCTTGAAACATTTATATATATTTCTAATGATAATACAGGCAATAAATTTCAATCTCACCAAAATAGTTATAAATAAAAAAAAACATCATTTCATTTAACAAACATAGCACTTCTACCACGTTAAAAAAAATTCAAATAAATTTTAATTCATGTTATAATTTCTATAGAAATATCCAAAATGTTAGTGTCCGTTTTAACAATTTTATACAATAATCTAAATCCTATTTTTAATGTAAAAACATACTACGAAAATTCATTTGAATTATAAACGCAATTACATTTAATTTCATTAAGTATTATTTGCAGATAGTTACTTGAATAAAAATTGTTTAAATGCTCATACATAAACATTTACACAGCAAATCCCGATAGGTTTTCTTTTCTTTCTACTTTTCCTTTTATGTTTGGAAAAATTTTGTTTTTCACACATCTAAATGCGTAAATTTAATTAAATTTGCTGTATTTAGTTTTACAAATTATTTTTGCTTGTTTTTGGTGCCTTAAACGTAAATTAATAGAAATTTCTCAAATATGTAATCTTTTTTGAAATTTTAAGTATGCTTTCTGTGTTATGATTGCTCTTTTTAATTATTTTCTATTTGTAACTATTTCCGCTTGTTTATTATACTTTAAAATTCGTTTTCTTTTACTAATAATAAACTGTCTGAATACGCGTGAAATTTTTAGACTGAACTATTGCTCCATTTTGGTTTTTTGGTTCTCCAAAATTTTCTTGTACTATTAAGTAGAAATTTTCTGCTGTAAGGGAGATGTTTCGATTTTATAAAGTAAACTTATCCCTACATCTCTGCCCTAAGAAAGTAACAGCTTTGAAATGCGTAACAGTTTTGATTTGGGTCTATCGAATTTCTCTTGCATAATAGATCTCATGTTCTAATTTTCAGAATTTTATCTGCCCTGTTTTTTAGAATATTTAATACTAAATCATTATTCTTTTTTTATGTTTAATAAATATGTTCACTTTGTTTTAAGAATAAGG
The DNA here is from genome assembly GCA_019973975.1 of Trichonephila clavata. Lineage (NCBI taxonomy): Eukaryota > Metazoa > Arthropoda > Arachnida > Araneae > Nephilidae > Trichonephila > Trichonephila clavata. Next base: position 148,551 of record BMAO01015030.1, read on the forward strand.
ATTTTGAAAAAGTGAACTAATTCCCTTTTCCATAAAATGCAAGCCAATATATTTCGTATATCACATGGTCGAATTTATTTTTCTTGGCCTAATTACATATGGAAACACCTACTGAGAGCTATGAAATATTTTTTTCAATTTCAATAAATGATTTTAGACAAGTTTTTTTATAAACATCTTATGCGAATATATTAAATGGAAAAAAAACTTTTGACCCAAACATATGTCAAGAATAAAAAGGTGAACTACGAAAAAGCAGCTTTCAAGAAAACATAGCAGCCTTGCAACTGTAATAAAAATTTTCGTGATTTGAATATATAGCTTATCCAAAAAATACGGCAGCACTTTCAAAAATGAATTAAAAATAATCAAAGATTGTCGTTTTAGGTTTTCATGTTCCAGAAAGAAAAGATTTTTGTTTCTGTTTTGCGAAATGCAAACTGAATGGTGCAACAAATACGTTTTGCAACATTCTCTTCAACGCAAGAACAAGTGCAAGTTTTGTAGCATGGTTTATCAAATTTAAATCTGCAACACATGTACAGCGAAAAATTTCGGACGAGACGGCAGGGTGGCGTGGTTGGTTTGTTGCTGGCTTTTGGCACCCAAGGTTGCGCATTCGACCCCGGTCCAAGTCGGAGAATTTTCATGATGCAGAAAATCGACAGAGGCCATGACATATGGCTATGTGGCATTTAAAAGATCCGAAGAGTGTCTGTTTGGCTTAGGTGCTCTCGGCAAAATTATAAGTCCTAGTACAGATTCGCATCGTCTGAGCTTAGATGCCTCCCTCTAGAGAGGAAACTAGACGTCAGAATTACCTGCGGCGATTGGTATCGCCTATATGGAACCGCGCTAAAAAGTGATATCAACTTCTGGAAAGTGTACAAAGTCTGCAAAGGTTAAAATCTACCAGAAGTGGTACATCTACCAGAAGGTTAAAATCTACCAGAAGGTTTTTGATCTACCAGAAGTGGACATTTAAATTGTTCGAAATCTATCATGGCGAGTCTGATAATTCAAACTGTTACAAATGTATTTCTATAAAACTTTTTGAACCTAATATATGTGTTATTTTATAGAAAAAGTACTGAAATATTTCTTATTGTATGAATACTTTTTGAATTATGGTTTGTTATTTAAATAATGGTCTCATAAAGAATGTAACATTTCTTATAATGTTTACTCAATCAGCTCTAAAATTTTCAAATTTTATTAAAAAATTAAAATTTTAGTACATTTTTAGATAAATGTATCTAATTTGTTTTAGTAATGCTTTTACTAATATATGTTTATTACTTTTTTCTCTAACTGCCTTGAAGTTTTTCAAAAATATTGCTAAAATTTCACTTATAATTGTGATTTTTGTAAAATTCAGGTAATTTATTTTAAATTTTGATAGTTAAATAGTAATATTTATTGGTATTGAGTCCTAAAAGAGCATTTATTACCTTTTAGTATGCTATTTTGTTAAAATGTACTCCGAACGTGTTCGGATACCTTAACATAAAAATCTTAAGTGAATATCTTTGTTCATTTGTAATTAAAATTTGAAAGCGTAGCCCACATACTTTTCGGTATTTAAATTATCTTTGAATTCCTAATTATGTACAAATTACTCGAACAAATCTAAGGATTGACAAAAAAATTACTTAATGATCTATGAGTTTCACTTCAGTTCGAAACAGTTATAAAAAAAGTTACATCATTATTAAGGTTTTCTGAAAATTATTTGTGTTATCAGTGAAGAATAAATATGGTATAATGTATGTACAGAATTAATATCATAAATTAGATAAAAAATATTAATTTTCACAAAATTATAAGAAATCAATATTTATTTAAATAATTGCTTCCTGCTCCTATTGTATTAAAACAAATTCTAAAAAGAAAAAAATGAAGAATTTTAAGTTTTGGAAAAAAAACAGTAAACAGTAAAAAAAAATAAACCTTATCTATTATTTAAATTTAATAGAAAGATATGAAATTCTACTTTATTATTCTTATTTCTTGTTATTGTACTTTTTTAAAAGAAATTCCAATTAATATTAATGACACTCAATGGGTGTAGCTCATAAGTTTTGTTATTCATTTTAAAGCAATAATTAAAATCTGATTTAAATATTTGATTTCAAGGTTTTTGTCTATAGTAACAATAAGAACTCGATCGTATTTATTTTACAGAATTATTTTTAAAAATACTTTTGATTATTTTTTTTCGTATTCATTATCTTTGAATAAACAGTTCATTAATTTTAAATCTCTGTATACGTTTTTGAATTGTTTACAGATAATATCCCTTTCAACGTCATTATTTTATTTTTAACATACTTTGGCACGAACTGAAAAATTTAAACGAAATCCTTCTTTGATGAAATATATTTTTCTAGAGAAAAAATATTCATTTAATAAAATATCTTGTTTAATTGGAATTCCTTTATTTTGCTCTTAATCATTTTTCCATAAAATGCGTGTTAAATTAAAAGAGTATTTGCTTGATAGGCATTGTTAATTGTTTTGCTTCTGATTTGAAATAGATAAGAAAGTGTTCCTGTTCTTCAAAATAGATTTAAAATACAAAAGCATTTTAAATGAAGCAATAACATATTAAGAAAAATCTACGATATTTAATAATGTTTGCTCATTTTATTTATTCCTGAATAATAAATTAGAAAAATTAAGTATATTTCAGTTTATTTTAAAATGAGAATTTTTTATGGAATTTATGCCATGTTATAAAAGCATTATATAGAGGATGCGATACACAATAATTATTTTGTCAAACGATTAAAAAATTACAAAATTCATAAATTATTTTACTTAATTTTCTCAGAAAAAAATTTAATTTATGTTTTAACAGATGACATGGATAGTCTAAAACTCAGTATTTATAATACATTATTTTAAAATATATTTTTTGTTTACGTAATTGAAAATACTAATTATACTTAAAGTTTTACTTATTTTAAGAAAAGTGGTAAATGATTCACTATAATTATGATCAGTTTATAAGACTTAATGACAGTAATTTAAATTTTCAGGTGTTTGATAATATCAATTAATAATAAGAACTCGAGAGTTACCTTCATTTCTAGATATGTGTAAACTATGTATGATACGAGATATGAGACCTATATTTAACTCTCTCTTTCTATTTCTTTAGAAATATAAGAGTATATCGTTAACCTATTTGTACATAGTTATTTTTGCTTTTGTTTAGATAAAATATCATACCTGTATTAGGTAGAGTCAACTTTTCTATTATAATGCTCCTATTTATTTTAAGTGAATTTTTGCATGCGGTTTTTTTCAGAGCTGTGGGTTTTACTTTTTCTAGTGAATCGTTAATTTTATGTTAAACATGTAAATATAAAGAGCTTACAGAATGAATTTTCTCATTAACATATAACGTCGTAATCGGAAGTGCTAATTTTCTAGGATAAATTCCCGCCAATCACCTTTGTAGCTTTCAGCGCATTACAGTTGGATTGTCTACTTAGATTTAATGATTATCTTTCTCAAAGGCAATCTTTATATATTAATTTTTATGTTAACTAATTTTGTTTAGCTTAAATTGAGGCACAATTTTGTTTTATCTATTTAATTCAATGTCTACCGTAATGTGAAAGTTTATGAGTAAGATGTCAGTATGTATGTGTGTGTGCTTGCGTGCGTGCGTGTGTGTTGAGTTTCATCCTCAACATTTGTCTTCAGTACAGAGCTATGAGTTAACGCTAATAGCCTTCGAGTTGCTTCTAAATGTGTGAGGTCAATAAACAATCACTTTATAGAGTCTTTGAAAACATTTAAGCAAATCATTATTTTTTTTTTTGTGATATTTACTATAAACTAGATATTTTTCAAACCAAGTAGGTGGCCACGATGGCCTAGCGATTATGGTCGTGAATTCATATCTGGGGTGTGTCAAGTCACGGGTTTGAGTCCTGGGCCATTTAAGACTCGCCGTGTCGATGGTGCTGATGCATGATAAATCTGTCCTCCCTTTTGCGTTGTGTGGTTGCTTGGAAAGGGATGTGCCGGCTCAGGTGTCGTCCTCATTACTTGACCAAGGTTCAAAACTACGAAGTCCCATTGCCAGTATCCCTCGTGTTTCTTCAGAGTGCAACATAATACCGTTTGTCCTGAAAAAAATGAATACTCTTAAATATTAATTACAAAAAAAAAACACAAAAAATTTTGTACACTATACAAAAATTTTCTTGTTTCAAAAAGAAAATATCAAAGTTTTTTTTACAATGTTTTATTTCACGTTTTCAATGTGCACACTATAAGTTGCGTGCAGCACTTCGAGTCCATACCAGATTTTTTCATACATTCTATGAAGCATAGCAGGATTGATAATCTGAACAGCCACTGTAATTCGACTTTTCATTTCATCAGTCTCATTAATTGAAGATTGGTAAACGCTGTTTTTCACGTGTCCTTAGAAGAAGATTTCTAAAAGGGTTATGGTCTAAGATCTAGATGGCCACGGCATTGGACGTTCCCTTTCCATCCATGGCCTGGGAACTTTTTTTCTCTTTCAAACTTCAATGTGGTGGAGCCCCATTTAAGCTGTACATTTGTTGCACATTTAAATTCGGTAAACCATGCTACAACTTGTGTTTGTCCTTGCAGTGAAGCCATTTTGGAACGAGGATGCTGTAAAGCGTGGTCACTGCATCATCTAGTTTGCATTGAATTAAACAGAAACATTAGTATTTTCTTTATGGAGCATAAAAATCTTTGGTTACTTTGCATTAATTTTTGAAAGTTTAATCACACTTTTCGGCCAACCTATGTAATTATCACTCACTCAAGCCAAGTAGAATATTTTTCCCATTTAAGGATAATTTTTTTATCCCTAAAAGTCTAAACAAAGTAACGTTGTTTTCTTTTATTCAAGTAACGTAAGCTCTCACAAACCAAACATTTTCATTTAATGAAGTATATTATAATTTTTAAGTCATAAAATATGTATTAAAAATACAAGATAAGTTGTGCTATATATTTAAATCTGCTAGAATAATTAAAATACAAAAACAATAAGCTTCGGATTGTTAAAATTACAAGTTACATACGATTTTGTCTCGTATTTTAACATCTCTATGCTTCACCATTAGTTCTGGATAGGGAAAAACACACATAGCATTTGGAATTACTGTAAACAGGAATAAAATAGAAATAAATCCTTTTTTATAAGTTGAGAAGGTACGAAAAAAATAGACTTGAATTTTTTTTCTACCTCAAGATTTGAAAGTCACAAACTTTTGCCTATTTTTATACGAAGGCAAACATATCCTGGAAAATTCAACCTTAAGCAAAACTGTCGGCTCTGCAGTTTTTATTTTTTTAGATATACAAAAGGGAAAAAAATTTAAGGAGAAAAATTCAGCTGTGTCGACAACAAATATATTTTCGGCATCAGCAAAGCGAAGAAACGATCCCTGTCACCCTTTCCAGGATCGTCCGCTAACACGAAACAAACGCCAACAAAGAAAATTCTCATCGCCAAAAAAAAGTACGGGGAAAAAATTTTAGAGATCTTTTTTCCCTTTTTTCTTTTTCCTCCTCTCTATCTCCTCCGTCAATTTCGATATCGAATGGCAGAAATTTTCTCTCCCATGAAGATTTAATGTGCTGAGAAATTTTCAACTGATACCCAAGCTTTTTGCCTTGAAACGTCGCAGTTAAAGTCACAGTTATTGTAATATCATACAGATACCACATCTGGCCTTTTCATTCGCAAGCTTTCTGCTGAATTCGAAAGTTCTGGGTGGAAATTTCTGGACTAAGAAAAAAAAATTTTTTTTTGGTTGGTGTGAGCAGCTTTTTTTCTCTTATTTCTCACTTTTCTTCTTTTTTACCTATTTTCCTGTTATTTACTCTTCCTTTGAATAAACAATGAGGTAAACTTAATTAGGGTGTATCCAAGATAGAAAAAATAACTAAAAACTTAGCTTTTAAAATTAATTGAAATAAGTTAAATTACTAATTTGAAGTTTTCTAAGTCAATAAATTGTATTACTGTTTAATTTGTTCTCTTCATATATGAACTAAATACCTTAGATTTAAATTAGCATGGATGAATTCAAAATATTCTAATATTTATATAGATTCATCAAATTTTTTAAGATTAATTTTATTTGATTTAGATAGATACACTTCCATGAATAAATATTGTATGGAATTCTAAAATTGTGTTTGAGTCCATTTAAAATGTTAACTAACTTATTGCACTATACGTGACGTAACGGAGAATATTAGGAACCCCGAAAGTCAGTTTTGCCTTTAATATTTTATAAACTGGTCAAATACGAACTTGGCCTCAGTAAGGCTTTGAATTCCCTAGAATCCTTAATTTTAGGCGACTTAGTTAGATATACTTCCATGAATAAATATTTTATGGAATTCTAAAATTGTGTTTTGAGTCCATTTAAAATGTTAATAAACTTATTGCACTATACGTGATGCATCGGAGAATATTAGGACCCCCTTGCAAAGTCAGGTTTGCATTTAATATTTTATAAACTGGTTAAATACGAACTTTGCCTCAGTAAGGCTTTGAACTTCCTAGAATCCTGCCCCTCCCTTCACCACGATGTGGAGGTGTACGTTGCGACAGGCACTAAAAATTATTTTTCGGCTTATGCGATTTATCTGAATTTGACCTCAATAAATTATTAGACCAAAGGGATTTAAATAAAAAAACTTAAAGTATTTCTGTTGCATTCCTGTGTTTACAATTTCTCGCATATGATTATTTTCTGTATACTTTACTTGATTCAGTTGTTTTTCTACGTGACATTCTACGAAGGCTTTTGGTTGAACGCCCGAGAGACAGGGACGTCTTGAGACCCTGGGTCCATACTCAAAAGTAACACCTGAGCCCTACACAATTTTGGCCCTACCTATCGACCCTTAAAACATGATATATGTAATGTAGGCCCTATGGTGCATAGCATACTTTGTCAAATATCCAAACGAACAATAATCCGAAACAAATGTGTGCATCACTTACAATGGAATCAATTTCATTGAGTAATGATGGTGTATGAGTAATGAGTAATGATGGTGTATGAGTAATGAGTAATGATGGTGTATGGAGATAGGCCTACGCCTGCTTGTGGACGATGGTCATCATATGTAACCAGTTGTTATATCCCCCGAATTTCCTAGTTTTTTTTCGGAGAATACAACCGGAAATAGCATTTTACCGTTGAAATTATACGAATTATGATTTTAAGGCTGAATCGATAACGAGACGATGCCCCCATTCCGACCACGGCCCTGTTTAGAGTCCCAGTTAGCCCATGTTTTAAAACGTCCCTGTGAAGGGTATCGAGCTCAAGTGAGGCAACCACCCCTGTAGCATTTTTTTATTAAGCAAATATTTTCTTTTCTATATATATTCTTCCCTTTTCTTTCTTTCTTTTTTACTGGAGAAGTAAGTTTTAACAGTATTTGAACATGTACTACATAATTAATTGTGTGTAGTTCAAGACTAACATACATCAATTGCTCTAATCCAGCTCTGTCTTCTGATAGGCCCTTGAAATTAGAGTTGTACACGATTAGACTTAAGAATATTTAGACTCGTTTCTTTGTGCTCTGTGAGCTCTTTGTCTGGGGAAAACCTGATAAAACATCTTTTTAAACTTAAAGCACATAATACTGTCTTCCAAGCGGAGATACGTTCTCTGTGTATGTTGTGTCTAATAATGCAAGAATTCATATTTATACCTTAAGTCTGCTTTCGGTATTCCTCCTCCGTATTCTAACAAATAAATCTTCCTATTTTAATTTAAATAAAATTAAATTATCTATATACCGGCATTTTTATAGTATTTTTGCAGGGTTTAAAAACATGCAAGGAAAATTATAATAACAACATTGCAGATTATTGGGCTTAAATTGCAATTTCAAATGGCGAAAAGCTGGGTGTGTGCTTACCTTTTGCTACTGTGCCTTAATTTAAAAAATAATAATAAACTCGTTAAAAACTGGGAAAGTTTTAGACTAATTCTTACACCAGCCTATGGGTCAAAAATATTTACTAATATTAATATTAACCCTTATCTCTATAAGACACATTGTTCAATTTTTAACTAACTATAGCCTATTCTCATACATTTACATGGATTTAAATTAAAAAGTAACCACACATGTTTTTGAGGGCTATTGGCGGCGGACCTCGTAATTTTTAACTTAATTAAATGACAAAAACAACACTTGGGCTGTGGCAATCCCCTCTTCAAATTTCCACTATATGCCATGTGAGGACTTTACACTACGGCAGACTTAATATGCATAATCTCCTTGAACGGCGGTCATCCACAACTTCACTACCTCCAGTCATACGTTCATGACCATAAATACTCGTCTACCGCTATCAGGAATCTTTATTTAGAAACACACACTCACACCCATACAAGCACACTAAACACACACCCTTTCAAGCACATCATAAATATTTAATTTTGTTGTAAATTTTTTTTTTACAAAAAAAAAAATGTCCATAACATCAAAAAGAGTGCATAAGTACTTATTAAATTTAATTTAGAAAGGGTAAATAATCCACATTTTTATCGTTAAAGAAAATGAGCGTTTTTATTAAAGCTTATTGGTAAGTTAGTAAGAGTAGTTTTCCATTATATCGCTTTAATTTCTAATTTAGGAATGGTGTGACAGCATGGTTTATTTTTTAAATGCAAGTATGTTGTAAAAGATTAAGCAGAATTAATGGCACCACGTTAAATTGCAAAAACAACTTATATTTGCATTTGAATTATTATAAAAATAAGATAAACATAAAGACGAGAAATATAAGCGATCTTCTGGGACGGCTGAAAGCCAGACAGTGTCTGGGTGATGTGGCTCCTTTTCCATTTTTCGTCGTCTCAGTCGATATAGATAAGTAAAATAAGAAATAGACCCACCATAGGTGGGTATTAGACACGTTTATTGAAAATTTACTTGCCTATCCATCTAATAAATATACTGTTCATTAACATAGTATTAAAAATTGATAAGCAGCATTTCGCGTGTACCATTAATAAAATCCAATGCTTATTTTTTTTTAAAAAAGAATAAAGATGAAACTTGAGTGTTATATATTATTTCAGTAAGATATGTACTACAGTAAATTTTTCTTTTTGACCTTAATTTTAAATGCTTTTGTAAATCATACTATAATTAACATAACAGTCTTGCATACAACAAATTTGTGTATTTATTTCTAAAAATTATTTAAACAAAATAAATATTTGTGAAAAAAGATTTATTTTAAAATGGTATTGGTGTTATACTTAAACTTGTTTACAGTGGTATTTTTTCCTAAGATGTTTATTTATACATTGTCATTTTGTGTGTGTATGCTAATATATGTATGCTTTTAAAGTCACTAATGTGTGAAAAATTCAGAGCTATTTGCATAATTCCGTCCTGGAAACTGCCTAATTATGAAATTCTGCCAGAATTTCTGATTTGTTATTTGTCCTATACTCATTTCAATTTGCAATGAATGCTGGGAAAAAATAAAACGATGCCTATTCCATCCTGTACAACAGTAAGACGTCTCTCTAAGAGAGGTACGTGAATCCCAGGAAATACTCACAATAAAACTTGGTGATACGGAAAAAAAGTAGGCTAATGGTTATATAGTAACTTATTTTATACCGTGTACTTATAATTATTTTTATTTTAGTGTACGCAAAAACAAAGTGTTTTGAAACCACTAATATGAAAGACTTTTATTGATTGATAAAAAAGTGACTTTTATTTAAAGCATGTAGAAATCATGGCTTGAAATCAATGTACAGGGTGTCTCTAAGGTAATGCGACCAACTTTGGAGGATGGATAGTTCTATAAAGCAAATATCTTTTATATACAGAAGGTCGTTCACACATTATGGAAACAATTTTGATAGTTAATTTTTATTTATAAATGTCATATTAAGCCCGTTCAGTGTTCTTGGATCCCATTTTCCTAAGGCTCGTTTTATCAAAACGCAAGCACTAAAGTCCATTGAAGAAGCGTCAGATGGTTTTATAGGTATTTCATCAAATGTGATAATTTTTTTTCCGGTGTCTGATTCTTTCTTTGCTAAATGAGGGGCAGAGGACTTGGACGTGCACTTGAGGCTTTGCCGATATGAAGCTCAACTTTATCAATGTTCTTTTAACATAAGACAGAAATTTCTTCATCAAAAATTGGTTTTAAGATATTCTGCAGATAGTAAATTAATTTTGGCTTTAATTGAAACTTTTTTGAATTTTAATTTGCCGTCTTAACAAAATCCTGCAACTATCATGAAGTCCCTTTGGCAACTTTTGTGTACACTGACGAAGCCATTTCGTCCGACCATTACTGTGAGTGGAGCAATAGAAAATTGATCTTATTTTATTATAATCACTTAAATATACTCGTACACCATCGAGTGTTACCAAAAAATTTTGCATTTTTCTGCAGCTAGGCGTTCTTCATATAATTTTCTACCATTTGTTTTTCTTTCGGTAATATGTTTTGGCAAAAGCAGATGAACTTGAGAGGTTTAAACATATTTTTTGACTTTAAAACTTATGGATGATTTTGCTTACAGTTCTGGAAAACATTCCTAGTTGAGATGCAATGCATGTTTGACGCAGTTGACTTTTTTTAGGATCAGAGACGACTTTCTAAATAATTTCCTGCTTTCGAACAGTCTTAGCAAGAGGTTTCTTGGTCATATATTCATTTTTATTTTCAGCTAGACGTTTTTTTTCCTTTCGAATTTAAAATACTATGAGTACTTTTTTTAAATACAATAATCAAGACTTTTAAACCACTTTACAATTTGTTGATACGATTATTTCTCTTCGGGAAAAGCGCGCAGTTAAGTGGTGTTGAAGCCCTCTATCAATTTTAGGAGCCATTTTCAAAATAAATCTTTTATTTCACATTTCAATCAAAATAAAACATTAACAAATGATTATTCTGAGGTTACCATAGGTTTTATCACAAAATGCAAACGAGAAAATAAGTAACAAAATCGTTTCCATAAAGTGTGTGAACGACCTTCTGTAAAAATGAATACATGGAAGAGACTTGTTGAAACACAAATGCAAAAAGCGTGAAATAAAAGGAAAGAACATTGTGCACTTAAACATCGTCGTATAATGTCTCGTTCAGTGTCGGTTTATCCATTGAGCGCTTGGGGTGGGTGCCCAGGGGCCCGTGGCCCGGATAAGCTGAACTTACCAGGTTTTCTGGTTATAAATTTCGATCCGCCAGTGACAAGGGGGCCCGTAGATTTTCTGCGTCCAGGGGCCGAATTGAGCTTAAATCGGCGCTGGTCTCGTTACAGCAATGTTTATCATAAAAATGTCAAAACAATGACTATTAACCAAACTATAATTTTATCAGTGTCGGCAAAGTGATTGATGATATTTTAATAGATGCCAGGCAAAAGATACTTTGCAAAGGAGTGATTATCCTCTGTGCATGATACCCTTGCTGTAAACTTTGCAGCTTGTAATTAGGTGATTTCACATAGATGACATCATAGATGATCAACCTCATACAGGGGTGGTTTCTATTCACGAAAGAGTTTTAATGTTTGTAGTGCGCATGTATAGAAACAGCACAAATCACACGTTTTTCGGTCAATAACGCTTCTTTGTAAATTTTTGGGCTGATATTAGGAATTAGTCATTCTCTCATATCTCTTACTAATGGTCAGTGTAATAATATTTATCTCGAAGAGGTTTTACCAGAATGACTACAAGAGGTTTCGATTTTCAAATAAACTTTCAGCATGATGATGCGCTTGCTAATTTCAGTATGGATGTCTCCAATTGCTTGGATGCGTTTTGGGGTTACTATGGCTTAGGCGTGGTGGACAAATCTTATGGATCCCAATCCCGTTCTGCGGTGGTTTCTCTGCTGACCCATATTAATGAAACTCCAAAAAATTCTGCTGAGGAAACTCACATATTAACTATCATTATGGTTGATGAAGGTAGTTGACACATCTTTGGAAATGTCTTCCAATAATTCTTATAGGTACGGTGAATATGTTTTACAATTAGTGGATACAATTTTGAGCATTAATTGAAAATATTGTTACAAAAGAAAACTTTGAGATTGTGTTGTAAGAAAACAGTAAATCTTTTCTTTTTATTTCCTTTTATGTTAACATTTTTGTGTTAGTTTTTTTACGAGTCTCTTCTGCCCAAACATTCCTATGTAAATTTTTTTGTTCAATGAAATTCACCAACACTCAAAACTTACCCCCATGTTTTTAAAATCATCTTCCATGTCATATGAAGTTAACTTTTAAACGTTCACACATGAAGTAAATTGGTTTAACTGCGTTAACTTTTTCGAAAATTAAATTTAGGTAATCGCATATTATTTAACCCTCATTGTTGTAAATCATTTTAAAATAATGTGCAATTCTTTCTTTGTTCAGTGGTTTGAATGTCCATATTGAGTCCTTGCCTTATCGAAAAGCCTTTTACAGTCCAGCCTTCTTCCTGCTAGTGTTCTCTAATGTTTAGTTTTCAAAACTAGGAGATCATTCTATAGCTCATCAATCCATTTTAGATTTAGACTGCCTTTTCTGCGTGTGCCAATTGGTTGGGTCTTGAAGACTATTTTAGTGGTGTGGTCTTCATCCATTCAGAAAACGTGACCTGCCCATTTAATTCATTGTGCTTTGATGAAGTTAGCGATTCCAGACTCTTTATAAGAATGGACATTTCAAATTACATAAATATAACATTCTGAAAAATAACAGCTTAATTTATCCAACTACTCTAAAATCGTGAAATTTTTCAAAAACTGATAATTTTTTTTCATGATTTTAGTTTATAGATCGTCTTATGAGTTTTGTAAAAACACCAAGTTTTTTATTTTCCATTCACAAGAACAAAAACTACAAGTGTTTTAGTAAAAGTAGATGCCATAACTTTTAACGAAATGTCAATCTTTAAAATGCGTTTTACTCGAAATTTTTTTTTTTTTTTCCTCTTCAAAAAACTTAAACGCTGAAAGCGATTGGTCAAAAAGTTTTAAGAATAATTAACTAAAATTTTTTGTGTTGTTCTGTGTAATAGTAGAACCTTTTTAACCTTCAGATTTATCACTCACTGATTTATTAAAAAAATTACAGACCCTTATGTGAATATAATCACTGTTTTTTTTAAGCAATTTCCTATAATAACTAAGATAAAGTGCTCTAGTTTTTGTAAAAGTTAAAATATCTCTTATCGTGAAGGTCATTTCAAAAATGATTAGCAAAGCAACACATCAAGACTGAAAAATTGAGAATTTGTTCATAAACTTTTGGTAAAGGGTTGGCCCCCTTTATGTAATTTTTTGTAAATTTTTACTAATTTTTTCCCATTTTAGTAATGAGAATTTCTTTCCCTCTTCTCAATTTTAGCTTTTTTTTTCTTAAAATGTACTAAATTAATATGGAAATTTTTTGTGTGGTTTTTATATCTCTATTTTTTTGAAAAAAAGTTGTCGCAATTTTCTATAGAGCAATAGTGACCGCAGTAATTATAACTGTAAATAATATTTAGGTAGGCTGTGGTAGCTTTGGGGGTCAAGGACATGAACCCGTGGCGAGTGAGTGAGTGAATATTAACGTCGCACTTTTTAGCTGCACGAGGGCTTTTGGCGACTTACGAGGCCGCGGTAGCCAAGTGGTCTAGGCATCGGATCATGGCTAGCGTGTCATGAGTTCGATCCCAGTACCACTGAAGATCCGCCGTGTAGGGGAGCGATGCACGTTAAATCTGTCGAGAGCTCAAACGTTCTCCCGTTGGTGTGGTGTGGTAGTTAGGAGAGGGGGTGCCATCTCAGGTGTCGTCCGCGTCACTTGACCATGGTTCAAAATTACGCGGACCGTCCCCAAAAGCCCTCGTGTATAGTTGAATAGTGCGACTTTAATATTCACTTACTTACTTTGGCGACGGACCGCGTAATTTTGAACCATGGTCAAGTGACACGGACGACAACTGAGCTGGCACGCATTAAAGCAAATAAATACAATAATTTTGGGGTGGCCACGGTAGCCAAGTGGTCTAGGCATCAGATGATGGCTAGCGTGTCATGAGTTCGATCCCAGTACCACTGAAGACCTGAACGATGCACGTTAAATCTGTCCAGAGCTCAAACGTTCTCCCGTTGGTGTGGTGTGGGAGTTAGGAGAGGAGGTGGCAGCTCAGGTGTCGTCCGCGTCACTTGACTATGGTTCAAAATTACGCGGACCGTAGCCAAAAGCTCTCGTGTTGCTGAACAGTGCGAAGTTAATATTCACTCACCCAATAATTTTGGGTGAAAGCGAATTTCAAATATGATTCCAATATATATAAACAATATAAATATTTAATCAAAACATATATTGAAATTTTACTAGCTTTTACATTGATTTTTTTTATATTTATTTAGTTGTAAAATTAAATTTATTATATTACATAAATATATTGTATTTTAACTGTGGTATTAACTTTGAAGTATAAGACATTTAGTTAAATAAAATATTTCCGTGAATATGTCGAAAAGGTTTAGTTAAAAAATTGTTTTGGCGATTTCGCGTTTTTTTTTTTAAAAATAGTACTTTTCTACGAAATTAAAAAAAATAATAAACTTTTGCTTAACGAAGATGAAAAACAAGGGGTGGAATTTTAATCAAAAAGTACTGCCTTCGAAATGAGCTAAGAAAATATAAACTTTATTCTTTTTTATAAATGCTATCCGTTTAGATATCAAAAAAGAAAATTTTACGCTCTTCCTGTTTTGTCAATAGTAAGGCTCCATACAAAAGAGGAATTGGTAATTGTTTACCTTTAGATGTTACTGTAATATTCTGAATCAATTTTCACTGTTCCGAACTCAATTTCAATTTCTTTAAAGTAAATTCAAGATGGACAGTGAAAGAAAATTACAATCCATTCATTTTTTTCATACTTTTCCGTCAGATTGAATTAAATCTTGAGAGAGTTTTGTTGATCTTATTGATTAAACTTTTACCTTCCACGGTGAGTTTCGAGTACAGAGAATGTGAAAAATAAACATGAAATTTTATTTTCTCTTTCAGCAAATAATGCCACGCCGAGTGAATTCGTATCGATATTTCCTGAAATTCGGAAATATTTCTAAGACATTTTCTTTGAATATTGTATTCGATTCTATCGTAGAAGTTAATTTACGATCTATTTTGACGCGCCTTTTTAATGTAATGCTAAATATCAATACAAATGTCATTTTTTTTTTTTTGTAAAAAAGTAAAATATACGGAAATTAAAATTATAATGTCTTTTATCAAAATCTTATTTGTTGTGAATTAAGAAATGTTTCTTAAAATAATATCAATTTTAAAAATTGATTGAGAAATTATATATACCTTATAACTCGTTGTGTTAATTTAAAAACTGTATTGAGACTGCAACATCGCTAGCTCGAAGGGCAGATACGCTACAAAAAGTGTAAATAAAATCCCCCCCCCTTCCAAATACGAAAATGATTTATATCTCTTAAAATTTTGTTTTATGCGTATGTAAAAAAGAGACTGACGAGGCATGTAGCTTCTTAGAATTCTATCGAACCAGATAAAATATTCCCAATGGCGTAATATACGCCCCAGCATCGTGGGGGTTGCAGTATTTAAAGGGGGATTTTATGGGATTGCAATATGGCCGAGGTATCCTAGTGGTCACAGCAATGGACTCGTGGCTGGCGTGTCATGAGTTCGAGATTAGTACCACTGAAGTCCCACCGTGCAGAAGGGGACGATACAGGTTGAATATGTCGAGGCTTAAATGTCCTCCCGTTGGTGTGGAAGTTAGAAGAATGAGGTGCCAACCCAGGTGTCACTTCTCAACTAAGTATTTTTTATGAAGTACTCAAAACATGGAAAAGCAGGCTCCTCTTTCAACCCTTTTAATGGACAGAAAAGTTGAAAATTTTTGAAACATGCATTATAATTCATAAAAAAGGAATGGGCGTGACTCACAGTCTCACATACCGACTAGAATGGGTGCCACTTTTTGAATAAATGAGCAGTGATGATGTATGTGAATAGGCCTTTGCCTAGACATAGACATGACACAATAATGCAGTTGAGTGGAGATTTCGAAAGTCCCAATTTTTCGGAGATTTTCTAGAACATCATTTGATAATTAAAATTTTTTAGATCATGATCTTATTGAGGGCGTGTCGACAATAAAACGAGCCCCCCCCCCTCACCCGAGGCTGAGACTTTGGACCCGGGTCCGGTTGGCAAACGCATTAAAACGTCCCTGAAAATACTGAAGGCTGAGAACCAAAATATCCCGAAACAGCAGTCGGAAGAATTAATTTTTCAATTGAACATTCTTTTAATCTAAGGGTTGGTTCAACTGATGTTGATTAAGAAGACACTTGCTGCGACTGCACGATAGAAAATAGAAAGGACAAAAAAAAAATGTAAAGAAATCATATAGAGGAAGATAGTGGCCATATGAATGATGAATTTTATCCCAAAATCTCCTCAAAATATTTGAAATCTTTTTCTAATTTGTTAATTAACATAATGATATTGAAACATTATTGTAAGAAACACATGGTTCGAAAAAAGTCCCACGTTTTTTTTCTCTTTGTGCAATAAATGTAACAAATGAAAAGTAATAGCTGCAGTGACAAAATTTATTAATTCAGTTTTCCATGAAATAACTGTATCAAAAACAATGTACGGCGATATTAATAATTCCAGGAAACATATTCCTTTTTCTTTCAGCTCTCATTTTTGCAATACAATGCACCGAAAGATTTTTTGTTTTTGTTAAGAAAAAGAAAGCGTAATAACACAACGCTCTCTAACTCTGTATTTAACACGAAAATAAAATAATAATGATGAGGGGAATCAATCACTTTCCCCCTTATCACATAAAACAAATAAAAGTTTATTTTGTGAACTATGGTTGGGGAAAAAGCAAAATTTCTTTCTCTTCTTATCGCATTTTTTTTTTATTCCATGTAAAATAAAGGGATTCTGTGAATATATTTTGGGAAATTTATGTTTTTTTAAATAACATTTAAAAGAAAGAGAAGAAGCATTCAAAATTAAACAATTTATTTATTTAGTTTATAATTTTGTTTTATTCCATTACTTATTTCTTGTTTGTATTAAATATAGTTATATGAAAAGTCTTTCTGATGTCTGTTTGATTGATGTATTTTAACACATTAGAGCATTTTTCTCTTTTAATTTGATATATACTGCAAAGATCATTACTATAATACTTAAAATTCTGTGACAAGCAAGGAGAATATATTTTCTTATTAAAGAACAAGTATTTTTAAATAAGTTATAATTATAATACCTAATTTAATTACACTTTTTCCCAAATTAAAAAGTATGTATACTTTTTAACTTTCTTTATTGACATGGTTTTTGAAAATGTTTTTATTAGATCATCATTTAAAGGAGACATTAGGGGGAAAAAATTAAATTCACGAAGTTGCTTTGATTAAAAATTTAATACTCCACTAATAAGAACAAAAGCATTCACAACAAAATTATCTCTCTCTCTCTCTTTTTCTTTAGTTTTCATTGACTTTTTGTGTTAAGAAACTTAGATCTTCCAAATATTCTGGATTTTGATCGGTCATTGAATGCTCCAGAATGTGTGCGTGTGTTTTAAATTCAAAATGCTTCTCGGGAATCAAATTTAGCCTAAGGGTCTTATAATCTTATAATTACATGGCTTATATATTTTATAGTAAAAATAACACGTGTTGAGTTTTGAATAATTTGAGAATTCATTGTAACATTTTAGAAATTAAAAAAATTGGCAGTTATAGAGACTGCCGATAGAAGTGAAAACTTAGAACATTTAGTATGAAAATTTGAAATTTCATAATGTTTGAATTAAAATTATCATCATCAATCTAGTTTTCACATCTATTGACACTCCGAGTAACAACTAAATGCATGTTTATAATGGTTTTTCATTCTTCAAATATATTACGGGCTGTACAAGATCATGACAAAATATAAATACAATTCAATTGAAATAACAATTAATATACAATCATATTATTTATGGAGAGTATTTGTATTTACTTAAATTTCAATGAACTTGATTTTTAACATTATTTTAATTGTTTGCATCATTGCCATCATTAATTTCAACAATGCGTAGACTTTTTGTACTTTCAATTATTTTATTTTGTTCTAAAAGAAATACAATAGGCTTATGGTAACTAAAGTAAGAAAGGAAAATGTTTGATACAAATTTATCTAAGTACCGCGTAAAAACCGCATCGGTCGTCGTATTATATTTTGTAAAATGTGTATCTGAGTTTTCGATCATTGGACATATTTAAATTAAGTGTTTCATTTAAAAATTCAATCAGTGGTAGATTTTTATCATCTGCAAAGTTAATATTGAAGTCTCCACTTAAAATCATTGGTACATTATCATATTTTTCGCCAAATCTTTTTTCGAGTATTTCAGAACCTTCTTTTGTATAAATCATCAAATTTTCGAATAAAAATTGTATCTCTCTCATAGATTTTCCAGGCGAAATATAAACGGCAACCATTAATATGTATTGCCCATTCTCGGAATCGCAACGAGCAATGCACAATATATACACATTGAACTTTTCATTAAATCCATTGAATTTCCCTTATAAGATATACACAGCACTATACGTCAGCTATATAGCTACAGATATGCTACTAAAAGCATGTCGGTGACTCGAACGCACGAGATTTCACCCATTCAAAGAGTGTCTAAGGAGAACAGCACACTGCGCGTGCGCCAGTTAGAGCATGTCGGTGACGCGAACCCATAAGATTTTCCCCTACCAAAAAGTGCCCAACGTCGCTAAAGAAGTTTTCACTTCAAAAACAAAAATTGTTAGAAAATTTTTTTCAGAAAAAAATTACACTAAAAAGTTTTTTATTAATGATTCAAGAACTTAAGTGGAAAGTTTCTCATCTGATGTCAAAATGCGAGTAGTAAGTTCCTGAAAACATTGCATTTAAAATCATAAATAGAATTCCAAATATGTACGAAAAAATGGCGGTAAATTTTAAAAGCAAATTATTTATATATATATATATATATATATATATATATATATATATTTACAGAATATGTCGAACAGATACTTATAAAATATTATTCATACTGTGTATTTAATGAGCAATCGACAAGAAATATATTTGCATTTTTTGTCCCCTTAAATTCCTTTATACTTAAATTAACAATTAGCATTTCTAAAATTAATTAAAAAAATGAAATTTTTCTGTACATTTATGGTATTTATTAGTAGTACTTTTAATCATTCTTTGCGATGCAGTAAACTTTGGTAAATTATGAATGAAAGATTAAATCGAAATATGTGAAGTACAATGTTTTACAAAATAAGCCCAAAATAAAACCCAGGTGTAATGCGTACTTTTATTTTAAGTAGAACTTAAGTCCAACGTGTATTTACTGTAATATTTTTTTTAAATCTAAAAGGCTTCAAGTAGTTTCTTTGAAAATACAGATTTAAATAGCGAAAATATTTTCTAGGAGAAAAATCAAAAAGATGCTAGAGTGATTATTTACTAATCGAATAAAACAAGAAAAATTATTAGGTCGAAGACGGTTGAGAGAACACGTGTTACATATCAACAAGAATTTTGCTAATGAAAGGGTAATATCCAAAATATCCGTTCCGTTGTTCTTTCATCATCTTTTACAAAATTTGTATTTTAATAATTTTTTATATCGTTTACATCTGTTATCTAATGGTAAAAACATGGGATTGAAGTAATTTTGTATAAGAAACTGGTAGGGGTTCTCTTACATTTACAAGCAAAATGATTTTTCCGTAACAGTAAAAGAACCCACACCGGGCACGAATTTATTATGCAGGAATAATAGCTAAAAAAATTGCTTTTCTTCATGTAGTCGCTTTTTTCTTTGAGTCAAGAGACTCTATAATTTTCCTCAGAAAACAGCCACCCATTTCAATAATCCTATCCTTCCCTCATCACGTTCTTTGTCCAGCTTTCTTGAACTCTTACCATTCTTTTTTAACTTCCATCTACCCCCCCCCCAAACTTCAATATGTAATATGACAAGGGGTGCAATTAGAAAAAAAGTACAGAAAGAACAAGACGAGATTTAGTTTTGTTATTATTATTTTTCTGAGTCCCGCTACCGAAGATACTCTTCTTGTTCGTAGACTTCATTTTGGATGAGCAGAGTTTTGGGGATGATTACACCACACCAGTCCTGTTTCTAAGACATCTTAAAAACGTAATATCCCTCCACGAAAGCAATAGGTAAAATGACTTTTACTCCAAAGATTGCATAACGTATTTATTTCGTTTTCTTTTCCTTCCCTCTTGTTCTATTATGACTCCTCCGCTTCCTCCCATCCTTGTAGTGTTTTGTTCTGAATTAAAGTCGGGGTAGGACATAAAGACGATGGGGAGGGGTGCAGTTCCTCATCTCACGTTCGACAAAAATAAGAAAATAAAAACCAGACACCGTTGGAATTATTAAACGTCTGACTGAAGAATCAAAGTTCGGAGAATGTGGAAGTTTTCGTATTCTATTTCTTGTCCTCATTATTCCTACCTTGGCGGAGAAGATTAAAAAAAAGGTGAAAAGAAAAGATGTTGTTGGTATGTTTGGCATCCTCCCCCTCCATGAAAATCTTCGAGATGGTGGGCTTTATCTGTTTTTCCCCTCTGCTATTCATCCAGATTTTTATCCCTCCTACCTACCTTATTTAGTGCCAAGTTTGTCTTAGAATTTTCCGAGAGGTAATGTGTGTAGCGAATTTGCGTGGGCTGGCTTCTCTTCTTTCTAAATTCAAAGGATTTCTCTTTTATATATAAAGAATTTATTAAAAGTGTTCAAGATTTTTATGAAGATGGTACGTATAAAAAGAGCGTAATGGACCATTTTGAAATAAAAACGCGAGTCAGTCTTCTGTAATAAAAAGCAGAAAACTGGATCCAGTAAATAAGTTATTAATCACATAGAAATTTTTTTAGTTTGTTTATATATGTTTAATACAACAGCTGAGAGAAAACAATTGATCCCCATATTATTTTAGATGTTCTTATTTCTTTTATATTCTCACTAACAATTTGGTGTCTCGAGGGGAAAAATTTAGATAATTAATAAGGATATATTTTTGTGGAAAAATATTTATACCGATTTATATATTCTGTTCTCTTTTGAAAATTCAAAGCTCATTCATTCATCGGAGAAATTGACTGTATGTAAGCGTCGTACAACGTAACACGTACTACTAGAGACACAATTCTGAACGGTGGTCAAGTGACGAGGATGACACATGACTGTATTTCCACACTGCCGAACGTTGACAAATTTTACGTGCATCACCCTCCCCCCTTCACATACACACAATGGACAAGCGACATCAGGACTTAAACGCATGAC
>BMAO01015030.1:175000-185227 GCA_019973975.1 Trichonephila clavata
CCATGCACCTGGAGGAAGCCGAGGCTGTTGTCCACTTTCGCCTAACCACCGGACATGACATTTTGGGAGTATACTTCCAATGGCTTGGCCTGGCTGCTGATGGGGCATGTCCACTCTGTGGCCATGTCAGAATGGATGGCAACCACCTGTTCCAATGCGCTGAACTCGATGAATACTTGAATGACGACATCGTCAGTCGGTACTGGGAGGCTCATCGTCAAAGGGGCAAGAAGCCAAGCAGGGGGGTTGGATAGAAAAAACAACAACAATCTGTCAAGACTCAATGTTCTTTTATAGGTGGGTTTGAAAGTTCGGAGAGGGTACCCAATCAGATTTCATCCTCATCATTTGACCGGGATTCAAAATTACGAAGTCTGTCGCCAATAGCCCTCGTGGTGCTTCCTAGTGCGACGTTAATAAACACTCCCTTACTCACTTATTTCTTGATCGTGGCTCAAGATTACGAGGTTCTTTGCCAATACTCATGGTATTACTTAATAGTGCGATGCTGTTAAATAATAAATCAATTCTAAGCTTTTGAAGCTTCTACGTATCTTTCTCGAACATCAATTTGGGTCACAATTTTCACAATTTCAGCATTTATTCAGATAACAATGGTAGTACTTGAAACGAGGACTTTTATTCAAATTTTCCGAAAGATTTGAAGTGGATCTCTTGAAACTCCCTCTGATTTAATTTGCTTTTGTTGTCTTCCATAAGATGGTTGGTAAAAATCTATATTGTTCCCCACTCGGTTATTTATTCATTATATTTATTGAGACAGCACTTACTGTGCCAACTCATCTGAATAACTGAAGTTGTTAACTGTTTAGTACTGCAGATGTTTAATTGTAAGGTTGCACGTTTCCTATTCAAGTTTTAAGGTTCAACTCTTTCATTAGCTACAATGTAACCAGAATTTGAATAGCCAAGCACTCACGTTGTAAACTAAGATCTAAATAGTAATTTTTATTCAGGTTAACTATAACGAAACTCCTCATCTTATAGATATGTAAAACATAGTTTTGGGTTTGAAAAGTATAGTTAGCTCAATAAAAGTGGTGCCTCCAGATTCACAACGTATTCCCATTCAAATTTGCATCCACTACTTAACAAGGAAATATATTTGATATATCCTGTTCATAGAATAAAATCAACTTATCTCTCCTAGTCTTCTTTGTTTATTTTGTTGTCTTCTTTCCACTACTGCTGACTTAAATGCAAAACAGAAAAGGGCAACTGAATTAATTTCATATCATAATTTCATTAACCAGCATCTTGAAACAAACATGGAATTACTTAAATGAATTAAAACTGAAAATCTTGAATAAAACCATACTTTATGTAACAATTTAAATGAAGAATATGAACGTCACTAAGATATAAACCTCTCGTGGGGAAATTAGGAATTTGAAATACCCACTTAAATGTCATTTTAAGTATAATATATTGTGTGTCCCGAAATTAAGAATGTGATTATTAATAACCAATTATAACATTACAATGTGACGCATATCTAATTGGTTGTATATTAATGTCAACATACTTCCCGTTTTTTAACCATGGTCAAGAGACAAAGACGATATTTGAGATGGTTCCTCACTCTCCAAACTTCCATAGCATATGAGAACTTTGAGACCATAAATTTTAATACGCTTCAATCCTCCTTCATATCAGGTCTTAAGTTACATCTGGAGTTGCGCCCACGATTTGACACATACAACGAGCCACGAACTTGCGACGGTGGCAATTCAACTATTGTGGGCTGCATGCAATGTTGATATAAAACAAACAAGCAAGAAAACACAGAAATACGAGCCCCTTCTTGCATAGAACAGAAGTTTTGAAAATTTTACATAATAGTTTCAATATCGGCTTCACCATCTGGATCAATTCAATAACCGACCAATCAACACGTGGCTAATAACTGACCAGTCCTACCACTAAAATTTTTTTGTTAAACTCATCAACAAACTTCTATTAGCCTGAATTTTCCTGAACCATATAATCCGCAGAATACAGTTGTTCATAAAAAAAAAATTTTAAATATCGTAAATAACTTTAAAAAAATCTTCTGCATGGAAAGTAAAAAAAAAAAAATCTTATAGTCCTCCAAATCAGTTCAACTACAATTAAATATAGATTTTCATTCCTTTTAGAGGATTTTTAAGTCGTATTATGCATTTAACTGTTCATTTGACTCAGGGATGAAGAATCAGATAACTTAATATTTCAAATAAAGCCTTCTTGGTTTATACTATTGGGAAATCATAGATTGCAGAACTTTCATTTTTATCGGTTCACATCCCCCCTTTATTTAACAGATCAATTTAAAAATGAACGTGGGTTCCTTAGTACTACTAATAACTTTACTTGAAGGCTAACATTTGTTAGCTTCAGAAAACATTACATATATATCTGCATTTTAATTGTGTTGCAATTCTCTTTATGTGGCCGTGTTGTTCCCCATGAAATAACTTGCAATTTTATCAATATTTTTATAGTTTATGATCCATTTTAATAGCCTTTTATAAGCTTCACTTACATGTAACGGAATCTTTGAACTCAAAATTTTTACCCACTTCAAAAAGTCGGATTAATTCGGAATTTTGCTAACTTTTCCAGAACCGATGACAATGCTAGAATTTAATAATTTTATTTCATTGTCCTGATCAGGATCATTAGGATTAACGATTTCCCATTTTCAGATCTCATCTCGAATCTGGCGACTAATTTCAGATCCCATTTCCAGATTTGGCGACTAAAAGATTAAATTACAACTTCGTTCAATTAACTATAAAAGGATGCCATTTTAGTTTTTTTTTAAACTATAATTTATTAAATGATAAGTTGTAGAATAAGTATATACGGTGCAAAAATATTTTAAGAATCATTTTTCACTTCTTATTCAAATACTATGAGTGGGGCTTTATTCAAATATTGAAAAGAACAGATGAAATTCAAAGAATTCTTAAAAGCCTCAAAACTGTGGATATCTCGAATGGATCACATGAAAAATGTAATCACGTGTTTTTCATTACCTTAGTTCATAAGTTACCTTTTTCATAAGCTCAAAGTTGACCTTAAACTTGACCGTGTTCTTTTTAAAATCCAGAAACAGTTACAAATTCGGTAGTTTGATAAACATGTCCAACTATTAATATTCTTCAAAAAGTTCTTTAAAGAAAAATTATTTTTCGAGTTTTTAAAGTCATCTGCATTTTGTATACTTATTATTATCTAATTTTACTTCTTAAAAGAAAGTTTCTGAAAAAATCAAAAGTTGGCAACAGTGAGACGATAGAATTGATTGACTGGAAATACATGATTGTATGACTATGGCATCACGTGAATTTATGAGCTGTTGACTGGAAACACGGGAATGAGCTTATCATATTTCTAATGACATCACATAAATAAGGCCATTTTGAAGTCCCTTAAATATACACAACCTCCTTATTTAGCACATCTGTGATTTTGTAAAATATACTTAAATTCGTTTTGCACATCAGAATGAGTTAAGTGAGAATAATAGTATTTAAACTGTCTTTTTGTACAAAAACATCAAAATGTGGTACTCTTAAATGAAATTTTCAAATGCAGCTTTGTTAAATCGTGGATAAATTAGTTTGGAGTTATATTCAGCATAGTCTTGTGTGTTCAGCTTTAATAAAAATTACATTAAAACAAATTTGTTTAATTAGATTGCGTACTAGTCAACTCGATTCTTCTGCATAAAAACAATTTCTATTTTTTTCCTTCAGCAAAAAGAATTAAAATGTTTCATTTTACACAGCTGAATGAGATACTTTATAACTTAAAAGCCGTAGCAATACCGAAGTTTTTTTTTTCTTTCTTTCCTACAAAAATGTCAAAATTTATCAAAAGCACTGCCATATAAATATGGCAAAAAGGAAAGGAAAAAAAGCTTTCCACGCAAGAGCAACATTAAAAAAAACATGGGGGGTTAGGAGGGGAAAAAAAGATTCGTTTTATATTCAGTTAACTTGCGGCGCAGAGAGCTAGCTACTTTCCGTTCCGTGTCTTTTTACCCTATCAGTTACAAAATAAAAGAAAAAGCTTTCCGATTCTTGTTTATCGGGCTTTCAAGTACAGATATATCTTCTTTTATGCGCCAGTGCGTCGAGACTAGAGGAAAAGTATCTTAAATCTCCTTTCAATCCTTATCTCTACGAATACAGGAACTCATAATTCGCACTTTTGATATAATTAGATTTTCTTCTACGGTTTGAGATTCTTCCTTTAGAAGTCTTTCTATGAAAATGCTTTTCATACAAATACCCCTGAAGGAACGTTAATTGTCTCATAAACTCTCGCAAAATATCTCGATATGTACAGCAGAAGGCCAACGTTTCGAAAATATCCTGGTGCTCTTAAGCATCTTAGCTGGGTGATGCAGAATTTTTATCCTTTTCGTTGACGAGCGTGTAGTTGGGGATTTATGTAAGCGTTATAATGACGTGCAGATAAGCCTTTTGTTGGTAGTGGACCTTCAGTTCTGACATTATGATGGAAAATACTTGACTTAAGAGGTGGTAAAATTTATTACTTTGTAACTAAGGGTAGTGAGCATGCAGAGATGACAGAATTAATACAAATTATATAAGCATATGAATTAAACGGACTGAAATGTACAGAATATTAAGATAAAACCAAAAAATTTTCATCCGTAACGAGGTAATAAATGTTTCTTAAAAAATAGGTTGATTATGTATTTCAATTTATATTAAGTTTTTTTGGGAAGTATAATCAGAATATAACGAAATTTTACCTACGTTAGTACAACGTTAATTTAAATAAGTGATTACAAAATTAAAGTAAAAGGTAATTTTTTTGTAGAAAAAATTGCAAATAAGTGGATGCTTTAGTATCCTGATGAGCCACCTCTAGCATGAATGCATGATGTGATGCAGTCGGGCATTGCGGCATACAAGTCCCAAATGATGTTCTTCGACATCTTGATCCACGTTTGCAGAAAACGAGCCTCTAATTTTACCAAACTGATAGGTTGTCCAACTTGCGTCCTGAACAATTCCAGATACTTGATCGGTGACAAATGTAGGTGAAAAAAATGTGGTGGATGTAGTCCCCTTGATGTTTGTGGGTGAGCATTGTCCTGTTGAAAAATAGCTTCTAGCAACTCGAGTGGCTACACATATGGCTGAAGAATTGCACTAAACTTCATCTGGGTTGTTATGGGACCGTGGATCAGTGTTAGAGGTGACCGTGAGTCGTATGCGATGCACCCCTTACCATCACACCAGTTATGAGAGCGATGTGCCGCTGCAAAGTGAAGGCAGAATTGAAACATTTACTACGGAACCTCCACACTATTGCAGGATCGTAATCACTGCCCAAATTGAATCTGGATCTTCTGCTGAAGACGACCTAATTCCATTTGTTTCCAGTCTATACCCTTCGAAAGCGACATCACTCCAAACGGAGGCGATAGTGATTGGGTGTCAGTGGTATTACACGTAATAGGCACAGTGATAGCAACTGTCTTTCAGACAAACGTCTTATGATAGTATGGAGTGAGTAAGAGGCCTTTAGTGAAAGTGCTGCTTGTGTATGGAAGCGGAGATTGGGCAGACGCTATGCGTGCGTGTCGTATGATTCGACGTTCTTCTCGACTATTGGTCTGTCGAAGGAATGCTGAGCCTGGTTGCCATGTAACAAATATCTCTCTGCTCCACTGGTCCCAACACATCCTCACGGTAAATTCAGAAACGTTTTGGTGGAGCTGACAACCTGGTTTCTATCATTCCTATGATTCTTCACCTCTCGAACTCTGATAGCTGGCTGCTCATATTGTCTCCGATGACGGCGTAGTGGCATCTCTAGTTAAAAAACGTCCTTCTCAAACATATTAAATTCTCGCAAATAAACTCTGCTTACATGTTTTATAATTCAAGGCGAACGAATTTCAGCGCCCTTTAGGGGCATTTACCTTTAGTACTTATGCCAAATTTCGCAACAATCCCAATCCTGCCAAATTTGTATGGCAATGAGCGTAAGTTAAGGAATATGAATTATAAACGTCACAACACGGGCAGAAGATAAAATTTTATATGTCAATGAAAGGGCTTATTTAATATAAATATACAAACTAAAGCAGAATATTTAAACAATAAGTTTTAATTTATATAAAGATAACCTGAAGTATGCAAAAATGGCTTATATTTAATTATAGCACAAAAAGTAACGTTTTTATTTACTTTGTTCTTCCTAAAAAAAATTTTTTTTTAATTTGTTGGAGGTACATTATAAAATAAAAAAAAATTAAGGAATAAAAGTTGTGTTACACATATCCGGTTATTTCAACTTCATACAGTAATAAAAAAAATAAGTAAATCTTGGCAAAATAAAAAAAAATTCCTAAATATTTCGGAAAATCATTTATTTTTACCATTTACAAAAGTTTACTTATATCAGTATATATTTTCTGTTGAAGTGCCAAATTCATAAGGATATCATAAAAGCTTCTTAGGGATATTTAATCTAATATATTTTGAAAAAAATTTCAGCAGTTTAAAAGCTGTGGATTATTTTCAATTCTAGTAACATATTTCTGTAATATGCAATAAGCTTATATTTCAATACCCTTTTTTTAAAAAAATGTAAGTGTAATGAAGAAAATTAGATTAATAGAAATTAAATTCTTATGTATTTCACAGTTCACATCCCCCACTTTCAGTCAATAAATATTGCTTTTTAAAATAAGAAAATTTTCAGAGGTCGTAATATTCAAGAGTTCAACAAAAGAAAATATCTCTTTTATCAAAAGTAACGTGGTTGCAAATAAAATTAAGTTGAGAATTTAATTTTGCATTAGCATATTTAAGACGGTTTTTTTTCCATTCCTCATTACTTCAACTTAATAACAAAGAAAAATCTTCTTTGAGGAAACATTAATTAGACTTCACGAGTAAAGAAAATAACTATCAAAAATAATTAAAATAATCATTTTCTCCGTTGATCTACAGTAATCTTTATTGGGATTTACTTTTAATTGTATTAAAAAGTGCATAAAATCATTTTTAAATATAAACCATTTTCCCTAGTTAACATATAAACTCAGAATTCCACCCCTCCCGTTCAATTAAATCGGGCCTAATGTTCGAAATATTTCAAATAATATATATATATCCAAATTAAAATTTGGAAAGAAAAGTAAATTGTGGATATTTTTTATCATATATATTCAATTAAGTGTATTTAAACATTTCTAACTCTTTTCAACAATATTTTTTTAGAAAAGAATATGAATGTTAATTCAACTAATTACTGATTTCTTAAAATACTTAAGTTTATAAAGGTATTCGAATTATATCAGGATCATTTTGAACGTAGTAATGATAGCTTCTCAATTAGTGGTAATAGTTACGTATTAAGTAGGCAAATTTTAATTGCGGTAGCTTTTAACATTCTCCAAATCAAAATTTGGAAACGATATTATAAGCTATAATTAATGTGACATTTAATTTAATTGCATTTTTTGCATGAGTACTGATGCTTTTATTATTCAAAAGCTTTTGATATTAAGTTACACTCAGATTAAAAAATATTTTTTTTAAGAAATAAAAATCAATATTTTAGTGATTACTAAGAGAAGCATGCTTACATTAAATATATTTAGACAACTTAATGATGCCCTGTTATTTAAGCAACATTGTAAAAATTCAAAAAAACATGGATGCGCGCAATTTACTTAAGAAAATTATTTTATTTATTTGGATATAATACAATTATATTCAGATATTCTATTATCTACTTTTTTTATTTAAAACATTTTTAAGCTTGAAATTTTGAAAAATTACTTTTAATATTTTAAAGTTTACAAATATTTGAGGACTTTTTAATCGAATAAACTACGAGCATGGTAGTGAACATATTGACAAATTTATTCAATTCGAATGTACCTTATCCAACGAAAGTATTCGCTTGTGGAGGGACTTGGAGCGAATTTTTAGCGGAACTTTTATGAACTAAAGATTACAACAGCATTACAAATTAATTGGGACAAACTGAAAAATACTCATGCATATAGTTTATTTGGTGTCTATTCACTTACATTCCAAATATAACAACTGAATAGTGCATATACCTTTCTACAGTTCTAATGAGATCTTCTATATACATTTCAGCATAGATTCCACCCATTTAGAGCAAGAATTTTGGACATCATCATCATGAAACCAAACTCTTATGACATTTTCCATCATTTTTGCCTTGGTTGAACAGTCGATATTAGTCAGTCCAGTTTCTCTTCACAACGTCTTACAAATTTTTTACAGAATTTTCATCTCGAGAATTACCAGGTCAATTTCTTTTTCTTTCGACTGTTTCTGTTTTTCTCCAAAATTTTTTTTTACTAATTTAGATTTATGGCCGGTGTTGTAACGTAAGCCCCCGCATTGCTGGGGGACTCAAAGCCAGACTTGCCCCCAGAACTCCTCGGAGCTCAAAACTTGACTTTGTAGGGGAGCCATAATATTCTTCGCTTCTCCACTATTTATGGCAGATAGCAAGATCTTGATGAAACCCAAAAACGCCACTATAGAGTGCTTAGAGTAGAGGATCAGTTTGGCTTCTAGATGGAAATATATTTTTTAGAGTCCATCCTTCTTTCATCTGGTACTAAGCTGCCAAGTCCTCCAAATGCAAAATAGCCCCAACGCATTTGCTTTTGTAGGTATTATCTGTTTGACATTGTTTCCTGATGTATTTTTCAGTGTTTTGTCTCACAAATGTTGACCGAAACCCTTTAAAAAAAAAGTGTGTTTCGTTGCTGAGTGCAACCTTATTTCAATCTTGTACAGTCCTGTATTTATATTTCTTGACCCAATGCTAGTAATTCCTCTTCATTGCAGGTGTTGATATATGTATTTGTGGAGAATATTGGTGTTCTTTCCCGTTTTTTCTCGTTTCAGTAAGGCTTTGTCATAATGTCGATGAATCAATGCTCACACCAGTAACCAATAATTATCTCTGAAGATTTGTACTTGTTTTTTCCGGAATGTATTTTATTATTTCCCACAAAAACTTGTCTGTCCGAGATGCTTGTCTTATGTTTACACGTTCACATCTACTCTTCTATCTTGTAGAAAATGTCCCTAACCTATTTTGTTTATTAATAATCCAGCAAATTTATTTAAGAAGAATGAAAGAAAATGCCTGGAAGCCAAACTGCATGCTGCTTAAATCACACAACAGGCCCCCTAACTTTTTTCAACTTGTTTCAAGTAAAGCTTCATTCACTTTATTTTGTATTTTCATTGATTTTATTTTGTAATTTTTTTGTAAATTATTCATTTCTCTATTTGGTAACTTCATTGTATTGGTTTTGTTTGGTAATTGTTTTATTTATATTTTTGTAATGTATTTTTGTCTGTATAACTTATTTTTTGTTTATTTCGTTATTTCATAACTTTTGTTTTGTTACATACTTTTTAATTTATTTATCTTAATTTGTTTGTTTTTCTTACTTCTGTAAGCTCCGAGTGATACTTGTTAGGCGAGGGAATTATTTTATCTGTCTTCAATATTTTACGCAAATTTTTAATGCGTATTTTTAAATACAGTTTTAGTTTTTGAAAAATGTATAACTATTTTATAAATAAATGGAAAAAAAGCAAAATTATATATTCAACACCATTCCCTTCAAAAGAAATGTCATCATTTTAAGTGGTACATCTGCGTTAAAAAAACCGAATTCCTATTGTTAATGCTACTTGTTTGTTTTTTTACAATGTTATGGCATTATGTTATTGCTAGCAATTCATCCACAGAAAAACAAAACATTTACCCAATGATCTATCATATGTGATATATACTCAAAACAGGTTTGTCTTGTGTTTCCTTTCATAGAGATGGCTAACAAATTAAAAACTAAATCAAATAATGCAAACTTTTAAACTCTCTACTACAAAAATATTAATTCATAAATTATAATATTAGAATACATTCATGATTGTAAGGTAGAATATTAGATACATTCATGATTCATGATTATTCATAATTGTAATATTTAGAATACTATAGTATCAAAATATATTTCAATTTACTCGTAGTTAACCACCACTACAGGAAAGGTTTCTTATTGATATTGATTAAAAAAATGTTTATACACGATTTTTAAAAATAAAGTCTATAGCCAAAGAATTACTGAAACAATACCATCTAAACACTTGTTTATTGCATAAA